>DWHK01002109.1:0-10291 GCA_018247855.1 Graphium androcles
GTTAAAGGCTCATGAAATATCTTCCAATTGTGTAATCAATCAACATATGTCTTTGAGCCAAACACTGATTAAAATATCTCACGACAGTTTTGATGTTTCTTAATGCCTACCATAGATTTAGAATAAACTGGACAAAATACTTCATCTAAGATGCTTACCTTGAAAATATATAACAATATTACGGATTTTGAATGTACCTATTTTTTAATTTTAATTCAATTTTTACAAAGAAATTATATATATTTTGAAAAATGTTATTGTCTTGCTTACAAAAATAAGATTTTAAAAATCATCTTATTATCAACACGACTTTTTGTACAGTCAAATAGTCACGCTTGGAACTTTTTAAAATTAAATATCTAGATCTGACTTTTTTAACAATGCCTTAGTATGTAAATATACCTTCAATGTTGTTTCCACTCTAGAGGATTTATGGTGGAACGTTAGCATCTGTTTTTAATTGAATACAAAAATTCCGTATATCAAAGTAGACTTTAAAGGCAAAAATCATCGAGGCATGAATAGCGTTTAAGCGATTGTTAGTAAATAATCATGACACTGAATATTACATAATCAATAAAGAAGTATATAATATACTTTGTTTAAATAAATCACAATTAATAAAAGACGTAGTCTTCTCAAGATTTAGTATCACACATAAGTAAGCATAAAAGCAAAACGTTAGGCTGCCCCATCACCAAAAGCGCATTTAACGAAAACAGGAATCACTACAAACTTTTCTTAAAATATATAATTTTTCACGTAAAGTTATCGTAGCATTTTTCTTATTAACATTGATAAATACATCTTATTCTAAAACTTGTCGATCCATCTGACCGACATTAAGAACTCTTTAACAACTGTGGATGACCTGTACACAAATGTAAGTATATATAAAAATATCAACGCTTTTATATTTACAAAAATAGCAACCGTTGTTAAATAAAATATTTTACGCAATTTATTGCATTTAAAACACGACACCGCATCCATGATCGCTGATATAATCAAGCTGTGAAGGAAATTGAATACTTGGAATTTATAAAAAAGTCTATAAACTTGATCTATAACTTCAAGTCGGTGTGAAACCGATAATCGGAATTTAGCATTAAGTTAACTAAGTTAATAGATCTTAAAATAAGAAGTACATGAAACTTTATACACCCGAAGGAAATCGGCAAGAAATATCATTTCAACAGAAAACTAATAATTAATAAAAAATAGTTTTTCGCAACTATACGTCATTTCAAAGGGAAAATAGAGAATGACGAGAGTAGTATTTAGTTCAAATTTAGTTAATGACAGAAACTGATTTGAATTTTGTGCTTAATGTAGAACACTATAAATCGTTGCGACTTTTTATTGCTTGCGGCAGATAGGCAGAATAATAGTGTCTATGTATGATGCACTATATAAATTATACAATATGCCACAGTTTGTAGCATAGTCTGACAGGGGTGAAGTTAGTAGCGTAGGCGCTGCCCTAAAATTAGTTATTTTAGCAGCCAGCCCTCATTAACCATTCTTTACAATTGCGTCTCTAGATAGACAAGCTATTAGTTTCATTTTCTAAATATCTGGTTACTAAATAATAATTTAAATGTTTCATAATTGCCATTTTTTATTATTTATTACTATCGATTTTCTAGATGGGTAAAGAATTTTCTAGAATTGTCAATGCCGCTTTTGTGGATACGCCTAGGAGCGGGCTAAACCTCTCAATGCAGTCGACGGAGCTCTGTAGGTGTCCATAAATATATCTGCTGGTGTAAGCTGGTCACTTTAAATTTGTCACCCATTCAATATGATACTCCTTACATCTATGTTCCAAGGTTGCGGTACAGTCTGTTCCTATTTTGGATATGGTTATAAAGATACATGGGGCGGAGGATGGGCCCCGTAGGGCTGTAGTGCGTCAGAGGCGTGGGTGCGCGGGTACCTGGCAGCCGGGGCAGTGCGGCGCGCAGCCGCGCAGTTCCAGGCCGCTGGGCGCGCGCCACGTGCCGCCGCCCTCCGCGCAGCACCCGCCGCCCAGGGAGTCGCACTCCGGCTCCCAGCAGTCCACCTCGCCCAACTGCAACCACGACATATGTCCTACATTACCACAGTTTTACGATTCGTCTTCAAGTAGAGTTAAAATTAATTGACCGAGCGAGCGATGGTTTGCAATAACAGTAGGGGCGAAAACACATTGTGTGTTCAAAAAATGAAATTTGGAATACATGTAAATATCACATATTAGTAAAATTTTTAAGTTCGTTGGGCATCAAATCGGTTCTGAAGTTTAAGAGATATTTAAATAAATGTAAAATAACATAACCGGGAGGTCCAAGTTCGTGGCATACTACTAGTTATCTTAATCTCTATATCTCAGCTATATATGCACATTGATTTGTTCGGTAACAAAATTGTATGTTAGTACCTGTACAGATTACTTTTAAAAGAATTGGCAATAAGTTCGGTAATAAAACTTAAATGTACTGTCAGCCAGTGCAGCATGAAAGTCCCCGATTACTGAAGTTTATGCACAAATAGCTTCGATTTTTACATTTTGTCGTATATAAGAATTTTTTTTGTTTGTCTTCTAAAACTGAAAGCCTCTCCGAGGTATTTCCTACAAATGAGTAATACAACTTCAACAATAAAATAGTGTCAAAAATCTTTAAGTTTACTAGTGAGACCATGGTTAAATCTTGCATTGTATCTGTGTCTGTTGTTTTGGTGGACTTGATTAGCTGTCAAGCAGTGTTCTGCACTTACAAGGCACTCGCAGATCTGGCACTGGTAGAGCCAGCGCTCGCCGCTGCGGAAGGTGACGTGGTGCATCTCCTGGTGGCGGCAGCGGAAGCGTGGCTCGCAGTGCGGACAGCACGCCGTCGGCGCCACCGGCAGCGACGACTCCAAACTCTGTATCTGCACATACATATTTCATCGATGGTCATGCAAAGAGATTAAAAATAAAAGACTTCTTTAAGAAGAATTTGCAGTACGGGACATTTTAAACCTTGTTCTTAAACTATCGTTAGGACAGCAAAAGCTTTAAAATCTGCTAACGTTATAGAAACTATTTAAATTTATTTCATCATTGAGGTACTAAATTTCGAACGAAATGTCATACTGCTGAACTTATATAGCTATATTATCTACACAAGCTGATGTCTAATAATAGCCAAGCAATAATGTCAAAGCAAAAAGTATTAGTTGTTACCATAAAAGTATCAATGATAGCAAACACTATAATTGATACCTTTATATAAACGATCGCTATACTATATATATGTATATAATTAATAGACGGGCGGATGTACTTGCAAAAGCCTATGAAAGCAGATATGGGAACTGGGAAGTAAATTATAAGTCTTATGCATACTATGTCATCCACAATTGGGTTCATCGAGGAGATTGGATTAATGAAAGAGAAAATGTATCTCGAGACCGAGATACATTACACATTGGCAACACTAATAGCATGGCAACACCTCGCACACGGTATTTTGTAAAAAATACCGTGTGCGAGGTGTTGCCATGCTATATTCAATGTGACAAGGTACCGTGAGCGAGGTGTTGCCGTGCAAGTCGCAGGCGCAGGGCGCGCGCACGCAGGCAGCCACGCCCCGGTCGCAGGCGCAGGCGTGGCAGCCGCCGCCCTCCGACCAACGCGCGCCCTCCGCCACCACGCGCCCTTGCCACGAGCAACCTGACGATCAATAATTTACGTTACATAGCTGGCTGAAAAATATTCCACTCGAGAATATTAAAAAAAAACATATAGAGGGGTAAAATAAAGTACCTACGCATAGCTTATTGGGTTGCCGCAGGGCCCTCTTTATCTTCTTCTTCTTTTCCTTGCCAGTTTCATATGTTCCTTCCCTCTTCTACATTAAGCCCTTCACCCAACGCGGATATTTTGATGAAAAGCAATAATCATTCTTTTGAATCAGGCGTTTTTATTGATTCAAAATACCATGTCACTAAAGTATACGCTACTTACTAACTAGTTGTTAAATGGAATGATTTTAGATGGAAATATACGCACTTTAGCGTAATTTAATTTGGCTTTCTTAATCACTATCTCATGGAGCAGATTGCATACATGCGTAATTACTAATACTAACAATACAATCTTAACGTATACGCATAGTAGGTACTTACTTAATTCACAAGGCTCAGTGTCACATTCACATTTGAAACTACCATCTGTGTTGACGCAGCGTGCGCTCGAATGGCACGTGTGAAGTCCTTCTGTACATTCGTCTACATCTGAAATGACACAAAATGTATATAAGAAAATATATTATAGTTATGTCTCATTATCCTCAAGTCATACAGCACCGAAATGTTCGTTTTAGTTTTCTGAACAAACATATATGTACATATATACAATGAGTTTTAAGACAGGATTAAGATAAGGCTCTAATTCGAATGGTACTTTTCATTAAGCACATTTCTATAAAATAATTAGTAGGCTAGTAATCACGTTCAGGTTAGTCAGGAAAATATCGTGGTAATTCATCACTGGCTGGCATGGTCGTGTATCGCATATGCAACACTGTTGTACATCACTGCTTTCCATCAGTCAACACAGCAATCATACACTAGCTATTTCAAATTCGAAATATGTTTATTCACATTGCTGCTTATTCGTTCTTATGAAAGGTCAAGATTTTTTCAAATTCAAGTTCGTAAAGAAGCTACCACCAGCTCGGAAAGGCAGATTCTGCTGAGAAGAGCGGGCGAGAAACTCAGCAGTTGCTCTGAAATTATATTGGTGTACAATTTTTATGTATACAATAGTTTGTCACCTATGTGAGTAACAACACTACCAGTACCGCACTTTTGAGTCACAAAACAATTTTAATATAAAATTAAACTACGCGTACTCGCGTACTCTGCTTTACTTAGAAGTGTATTTTTAATTTTATATGAAAATTGTTCAAAACGTAAGTTTAATTTGGGCTGTGGAATTTTATTATAAATGCGTACACTTTGCCCCATGAATGATTTATGAACCTTTTGTAGGCGATAGCTTAGTGTGATCGGATTGTCCTTATTTTTTGCACGACTGCGCGACGCAAAGAAGGGTATTGTGTTTTGTGGCACAGTAGAGACCAAAGATGGACCGATTTTGATGATTCTTACGATAATCAATTGGTCTTAATCGTGCGAGTGTCACTAAAGTCAGGAAAATTATAAAAATTAAATATGGCGGCAAACAGACGCCATATTGTAATAATTAAAAAATCAAAAGTTTACGAACTATGTCAAGTGTATCATCAAACAGGTATTTGAAAATCATCTTTAGGTTCCTTTTATCATTTTTCGTTTCGAATAACCATTTGAGATATTTAGCGGTTTCAAGTTGGTCAGCGACCATTCGCAGTTAAATATTCAACACTTAACAATAAAGTAGTTTTTGCGCAGGGTTTTGTCGGGTTATTTATTTTTTTTTTTTTTAATTAATTTGTGTTTAGCAAAAGGGGTACCTTGGCAGTGGTCTCGCTGCGGGTCGCGCCGGTAGCCGTCGCGGCACACGCAGTAGTAGGAGCCGGGCGTGTTGACGCAGGCGGCGCGCGGCACGCAGGCGCCGGGCGCCGCGCACTCGTCCGCGTCCCGCTCGCAGCGCGCGCCGCCGAAGCCCCGCGGGCACGCGCACCGCTCGGGGCCCGAGCACAAGCCGCCGTTCAAGCAGCCGCCCGTGCACACGGCTGACGGTCCAACCGTTCATTCAGAATGTACAAGATAAACAATGACAGTTTGAAAATATCTATACAAATAAATAAAATTGGAGTGTCTGTTTGTAATAATAAAATAACCGCTTTTTACTACATGCATGTGAATGTGTATACGGTATATATACCAAAACAATTTTTTTTACAATTTTTGTCTGTCTTTCTGTCTGTTTGTTCTGGCTAATCTCTGGAACGGCTGGACTGATTTTGACGGGACTTAGCTGGCAGATAGTTCCATATTAAAAAAATTAAATTTAAAAGCAATATTATACGGGTGAAACCGCAGGCAATAGCTAGTATATATATATGCCAGGATCTAGACATATTCAGTGTACGGTGTAGCGATATTAAAAAAATCTTTATGCAAAATTGTTATTTATATTTTGTTTATTAGTTTTATTTGATATTTTATTTAATGTTATTTTTCTTTTGGTTTATACTTTTCTTAATTAATGTTATTAAGGTTTTTATGTTTTAAAGTGTCAAAACTTGTTTTTTTCTTTCAATTACTTGTTGTTTTGAGTGTTCTTTGGTCAAGTTGTGTTCGCTCATAGAAGAACATTTACTAGTGTTAAAGTTCTTTACTTAAGCTGTATTATTTTATGCTGAGAATTTCGAAAACATAAAAGGAGTATATATTATCTATAGAACTTTTCTTAGTGTATAAGATAACGTAAATACCATAACATCATAATCTCTGTTAATTTTTAACCAACTTCAAAAAAAGGAAGAGATTTCTCAATTCGACCTTATATTTTTTTTTTGCTTATCTGTGTTCGGGGATTTCTTCGTCGTTTATGAACCGATTTTGATGATTCTTTTTTCTTGAAAAGGTGTAGTCCCATAATTTTTTTATAAAAATCGGCTATGTAGTTTGGTTTTGAAATCAAAATAACGAAAAAAATATACACTACTAAGGCATTGGAAGTTGGTTTTTATAATTTTGTGTCAAAATAATTATTAATATTATTTTAAGTTGACTTTACTGTATAAAAATAAAATATACCATGTTAATATTTTATTTAAGTACTATTTATACGGAATGCATATATGTATAATTAATGGTACAACTGCAGACAATCCATAGAGGATGTAGCGTATAACATTTATATTCCCTAGATAACGAGATTTAAAAAGATATAACTGCTCGGATACAAAGAAATTACACGTGAAATGTATTCCACACTATAAGAAATTTGTTTTCAAGAACGAGCCGACTTGTAATATCGTAAAATTTTTTACATTTAGTTCTCATATAATTGGAAAACTTTTAAGTATTATTAAGAAGGTTTAAATGGATCGAATTTTTAGATCAAGTTTTGATTGTTATAAAAACATAAGAAACATCCATAGAATGGTATAAAGGATGGTTGGATAATGCTACCTGTTTGGAATTCTATATTTAATTAAATCAATGCACACAAACAATGCAAGACTTCCAGATACACTTAGCATCTTCTGCATATGTAGGAATTATTATTCGCATTAACGTCTGTAACCTTAGTATATTACCTTTCGCTGGAGATAGCTTTAAACGTGATGTGTATGAAATAATAATCACATCCATTTAACAATGTTTATTCGACTAAATACTAAAACATACAATGGGAATACTCGTTTATGTACCTATTTTCCTGTTTCATTTTTTTAAGAAACTTGCCAGTAGTATGGCTGCGGGTTTATAGCTATAGACAAAGTGATACAGAAATAGATGAAATATAGAAATAGATCAAACAAGCCTAAATGCAACAGTTTTCGTGATGCAGCAGATTCGTGCAACAGATAATGATTTTTACTTATGTTAATGCCCTTTGTCTCGGATCACGTACCACCAATCGTGCAAGAAAATCTATTTATAGCTTTATCGTAACGTATTATTTTACTCAGAAGTTTAATTGGCCTAAGCGAATTCCAGATGTGACAAAGAGTAGATTACACATTTTGTTGTGTTTTATGTCTTTGTCGGGTATATTCAATAATGTTTACACGATGAAGGGCTATAAATTTAAATGTTTTTCGTACGAACAAATTAATGCTGTATTTAATGCTGACATTGTAGGATAAAATAAACTTCATGGTGGTAAGAGCACGTGGGCATACAATATCCATTACGTTGCTTCATAATTTCCATTCACATTCGGGTAATATTTCAGGTCACTTCGTTCAATACGATACAATACTGACTTTCTGAAAAGAGTTAGGTAGAACACTGATGTTTTAAATATAGTTGCCATAAATAACTTTATTAGTTCGGTGTAAGGGAGGTCAACTTACACCTTAGGCCCTCTCACGCCCACCCCACCTTCTCGTAATATATGATGTCTGATGTATCGATGAATAGGATACATACCTTATATTATAACAGGTATCCAGAACCCGTGGTGCAGGCGGGGCTTTGAAAAGACCTTAGTACCGTACCTTATATAAACACTTAGGATTCAATCCAGAAGACCGAGGAATACAGTCAACGTCTATGCCTAGTGCACGTCGACTACAAAAAAGCCTTAGATACTATAGAGACCTAGGCGGTTCTAGAATCCACGCAGTGATGACTTGCTGACTGTCGATATATAGGAGGTCAGTATATATAGCCTATGAAATTGCATCTTTGGTTAGGTATGTCAGCAGGATGTTATTTCCTCGAAACTGTTTACTAATGCATAGGAAGACGTCTTAAGGATGCTCGATTGCAAAGAACGAGGTATTAATATCAATGGCCAGTCACACATACTTGCGATTCACTGAGGACTACGTCATTATGGCAGAAAATCTGTAAGACCTAGAAACCATGACCAATAGTCTAAGTAATCCTTCGAGACTAGTGGGTCTCGGGATAAACCTTGATAAGATGGAAATCACGTCCAATAGTTATGTGTCCTCAAGACCAGTGGTCCTAAATGGCGCTACACATGAATTGGCCACTTGAAGTTGTGCAGCAATACCTAAGCCAAACTATATAAATAGTCCAGCACAACTATGACAAAGAGGCCAACCGAAGAATACGCTTGGGCTGGGCGGCATTCGGGTAGCTACGACATATTCCTTAATCATCAATACCAACTTTGTGCCCACTAATCTTTAAATCCAAACTATTAAACTAGGGCGTTCTAACAGTTATAACTTACGGCACCGAAATGTAGACGCTGTGTCTATGTAACTGGGAGATGTGTGTAAGCATTTCAGTGGCCCTGCCGACATGGGACGAGGTCGAACAACACGAGATGGGTATGCGTTTTCTGCTTTTCCTCCACGTAAAAATAAATCCAACTCCCCCGGCCCTACCACGCTATATCCATCAGCGGTACAGCCTCGCCTATTCGAATCTAACCTGGTCAAGCCCGGACAGACCAAGGACGGCGCAGATGGTTCCACCATCAACCTGACTCCCGCAACCCCTCCACGCACGCTTCGGGAGCGGACTTTATGCACTTTGGGCGGCCCTCTCGGCGGACCGTACCTCACTGGCTGGCCATGGGTTCCTCTTCACATTCTGTGGGTTGCATCTACATACAACTAGTAAGCCCATCTACCACGACTAAGCGAAAACCTGGTCGGAGAGAATTTTTGAGCAATCAAAAATAACTAAAAGCTTTTAGTATTCTAGACCACAGATTTATAATATTATGCATATAGTTTTTTGTATGAAAGTCTTATAATCATGATATCAAAACATGGCGTCGCTATGTGACGTTTAGTCTGAAAATTCTTCTGTGATACGTTAAATTTTCATAGCAACAAGTTACAGTTACAACAACATCAGCCTATTACCGTCCATTGCTGAACGTAAGCCTCCCCGAAAGTGCGCCAACTATCTCTGTCTTGGGCTGCCCACATCCATCCGCTACCCGCCGCCTTTCTTAAGTCATTAGTTCATCGTGCTGCAGGGCGTCCTATACTACGTTTGCCTAAACGCGGTCTCCACTCTAGCACGTGTCGGTTCCATCGAGTATTCGTACATTTGGAGATATGGCCAGCCCACTTCCACTTCAGTGTGCTAATTCTGCGCGCAAGGTCAGTGCCTTTAGTTCTCTGGCGTATGACTTCATTTCGAATTTTTTCTGCCTGAGAAACTCCGAGCATTGCGCGCTCCACCGTCCACTGAGCGATGTCATGGACAAGTCTCACGGTGAGCGTCCATGTTTCTGTCCCGTAGGTCATTACTGCATCCTATAACTATTGATGATTCATGTATATGTCGTAGCTTCTCGAATGCCTCTCAGCCTAAGCGTATCCTTCGGATGGCCTCTTTCTCAATGTTTTGCCGGCTTAATTGTATAGTTTGGCCTAGGTAGATGAATTCCTGCACAACTTCAAGTGTAACGCCATTCACTACGACTGGTCTCGGGGACACAAGACTATTGAACGTAATTTTCGTTTTGTCTAGATTATTCCCGAGATATACTTGTTTTGAAGAATCACTCAAACTGTTAAGCATGACGTCCAGGTTTTGCAGAGTTTCTGCCATGATGACAATGTCGTCAGTAAATAGCAAGTGTGATCAATTGGCCATTGATATGTTCCAATCTAGCGTTTTGAAAACGTCCTCTAATGCACTGAAAAAC
>DWHK01002110.1:0-10290 GCA_018247855.1 Graphium androcles
CATCTATTGTTGTATTATTATACGCGAGCCAAGAGGTTTGCACCCAAACATATATCAGTGCTAGAAAAAATCTAAAATTGAGGATTGATATAAAGTAACTTTGAAATATGTTCATATGTTAATAATATATTCCGCCAGTTTATTTGAGAACTTTAAAACTTACGCCGAATTTTTTTGAATTTTGAATGGCAACCAAATAGCAAACGTTACATCTTTTCCTTGATGAAATAAAACTAGTCGATAAAAAATCCAAAGAAAACAAGTCATAAGTGCTGTAATATTTGATATGCGTAAAATAAGTCTTGCTTCTCGTGCTGTCTTCTTAAGCAAAACCTTATGTTCTTGTTCAGTTTGATTGAACAATTTTCCTTAAAAAAAACTTAAAAAGTAAAAAAGTAAAAAAAAGTAAAGAACCAAAAGAATTAAATTGGCATTATTTATAACTCAATATTTTTAAATTTTATTCTATTTATAATATTGTGTCAAAGATAAAACATTTAAGTTGCACAAAACTTTGCATTTTCATGTTTACCAACCAATAAAAAAGGAATTCAACCTTACTTAATAACATTTAAGGGGAAATTCCCATACCTTTCATTATGTCTAAAAGCTCTTGAACTTCTTTGGCTTTCACTAACATAACAACTTCTTTATATATTGAGTTAAAATGAGTTAACAATAAGAACATTGTTTCCATTACAATATTTAATGCATTTCGTACCTAAAAATTAAAATAAGTGTTCTACTTACAGAATTATTTTAATTTTTCGTCTATTTTCTTGAATAACTTGAAAACTATTAACATTAAACCTATAAAAAAAATGTTTTCCAGATTCCCACAGTAAGCCTTTTTATTTGATAGACGACACGGTGTAGTTTGCATTTTTTTATTAATTACCCAAAATGCCTGTCTTTGGGTCACCGACTTAGATATGTATACCAAATTTCAACTTAATCGATTAGTCAGGTAATCATGGAGCAAATTGGCTTTAACAGACGGAATGACAAATAATCACGCGCGTTTCCATTTTTTCTTTTTGAAGTACGGAACTCTTAAAATATGTGATTTCCGTCACTATGCAAAATATGTGATGTCACGGATGTGCCCAGTTTATCTTATTTCTCTTATGTATTCCTTTATTGAATAATTCTTTGGTTTCTTTGGATAATATCACTTGTACATAACAAACGATATTAGGCAGTGAATAGCAAACTTGACTCCAGGGTTTGCTTATAACTGGATAACACTATTTTGCGAGAATTCACTTTAGGGTCAGAATTTCTTTTAACTGGATAATCCTAGTGCAATAATTTTAGTGGGTTTTTTTTTGTTTGTTTTTTTTTTGGGTTTTTACAAAGTAGTATTAATACGTTTCACAAAGTGTAACAAATTATACAGAAAGGTTGGCAAGTGAGCAGACGGTACACTTGATGTTAAGTGATTCCGTCACCCATGGACACATACAACATCCAAAGTGCGTTGCCAGCCTGGGAATTTGGATAGAATGGGTTTATAGGGTAGAATGGTTCAGGATTGAGAGGGGAATAGAGTGGAAAAAGAAGAGGGTAGGAATGGCCATCTGTTCCAACTCAAAAAGTTATACGGCCGTAGAAGTGCAGAAAGAGCTGTTATGAAATATGTTATGCTCTTCCACTTAATATGCATCTAGTGTATGACTATGTCTTACTTCTCCTCTTTATATGCTTTTTTGCTTGGCAACTCACCCGCAACTCTTTCCATGTTGTAGGTGTCGATGGGTGACGATTATCGCTTTAAATTATGTAAACCAAAGATATAATATGAATTAATATGATTTTTTTCTTTCAGGCTCTATTGTTTCTATGTATGGAAGTCTCACTTACATAAGCACTCAGTCTCATTTAAGGTAATTCTCGAAAAGAAGAAATGTAAGTGAGTCTGAGCCCTTAAAGTAGCTTATAGAAATGTTCACTCAACGACTTTACAAAAATGGACATTTTGCCATGAATTGCGAATAGCTCATATCCAGAACTGTTAAGAGTTTAGTTACCTTTCCTCGGGAAGTTTTACTCTCCTTCTTCAAGATCTTATGGGTACTTTATTGTGTCCTATTTGTCTTTGAATTATAGAAAAAAATCACTGAAAGTCATCCCGCAATGCAAAAACTATAAGCATTATGTGTATAGTAAGAGAATTACCTGGACCTATTTCACAGTTTATTTTTAAGATCAATAATTAAAAAATTCACAGTTTATTTTGTAAACAATACCTCTGTCATCCCGTGAAAATAAGTAATTAATAAAATGATTGTTCTGTTACTCTTGGGAAGTAAAATATTTTAAAATATAATTGTAACTTAACTTACCTGGTATACTTTAATAATTTGTTGGGTAGTATAAATGACAGTAAGAGATAAAACCAATCGACAATATAACTTATGAAGATATCTTTTTATTTGTGATGAACCAGGGTCGATTTGAAAATATCCACCTAAACGTATATTTAACAAATGAGGCTCAAGGCTTTGATACGACCACTTCTTATCCATTATAATTTAAATTGTACTGTAAAATTGTCTTATTTTAACAAATTCAAAATACACAATGGAGAATAAATGTGAACTTCGTCAGAATATACCCGGTAAATACAGTAATATGTAATTATTACCCATACAATTTTTAACACTTTCGTTTCGCTACATTGTCATAACCAGTATCAGACTATAATTATCCTCTACGATACTTTTCATTTCATAGCAGTTGACTTTTTAATTTGCTTCCTTGTTAGTAATTACACGAAAAAACTTTTTACGGTTTTATTTATCGCGATTTATTTTCAAACTTATCCCGACCTAAACGTACCCGTTGGCAATGATAATAGATAACGCACCGTTTATAACTTGTCAAAACAAACACTGGATGAATCGACAATGTATTATCAAAAGGACTAAATTATGCGATAAATCGGAAACAAATCCCGTATGAATAAATTATCTATAATGTTGACGGCTGTTGCTTCAAAAATATCATCGGTACGGAGGATTTAGAAGCCATACACCAGGACATTTCTTGTGTGTTAAGACGCTGTCCGCCCCGTAATTAATCTTCCCAAAGATGAATTTACCGCGTTAAACAACTTACGCAGTGATACTTATACCATTAAAAAGGGCATACAAAGGCTCACACTGAGAACGTTGAGTTAAAAAAGTCTGAAAAACGAGCATCAATCACAACTCACAAATCACTCAAAAATCACATCACAATCAACCAAATATTTAATCTGTAACAAATGCTTGAAAAAACCCTAAAGAACAATATATTTACTTTGCACCTATTATAAGATTAAAGAATCGCCTATGAAAACAAAAGGAATGATATCGCTTTGCCAATGCAATGCACTCTCGTGTCTTTCGTTTAATGTAATGCTGAAACTTATCCAGCGGTTTGGTCTTTGAGTTTCAGATGCATGGGCATCTCAATTTTAACTAGTACTTTGTTATGCAGACGACATAGGAATTGTAGCCAGATTCTGATCTAATATGGAGAGTGCTTATCTTATACTGGAGAAAAGCTTAACCCACATGTATGTCTTAAAAATAAGACCAAATGCCATTAAGAAATTATCAGCCATAGAAAACAACACCTTTGCGACATGGGTGAGTTTACTTACTTGGTTTCAATAATGATAAGGGAGAAAGAAATAAAAAGAAAAATATTAGCAACTAATAAATGTTATTTCAGAATGTTAAAGAACTTTTGTATTAAAGATTTTAATTCAAGAAATCAAATTTCTACTCTATGTACCACTTAGGTTCCCAGTAAAAAGCACGAAAATGCGTTCCTGATGTTAAAGAGGTAAATCTTGTGACAGGTCTGTAGTACAGTGTGCGAAAATAACCAATAGAGGGGCCAGTTCAAGAGCCATGAACTATGCCGAACCCGATATGACATATATCTACTTGAGTTGAACTGCTGAGATGGGCTGCTTATATACAGCCGTTGAACGAATCTACAACTCCTAAACATCTCATGATAAACAATGCAGCGAGACGTTGACGCCGAGGAAGACCAAAGCTTCAACGGTTGAAAAGTGTAAGCCAAAACGCCAAAAACTTTGGCATTATAGGCATAGGATAATGCGGTGGCTATAATTAAATCGAGGTGGAGAAGTTAACTGGACCAATCAAAGACTGTAGGACTATAACAGAAAGCGACAGAGACATATACATACAGATATGTACGTATAAAAGAATCGTTTATTTGATTGTATAAGTAATGTATAAAATAAAAATCCGCAGTTTTAACATATTAGGTATTTTATACATTAGGTAAAAGGTTAAGAATTTTAAGTATCATTATATCTCTGGAAAACATACAGCATTGCTTATGAAGATGCATTGTATACTTAACTAGAAATAAGCGGTCATAGCTCATAGAAAGTAGAGAATAAAGACGGTGGGTACCCCCACTCGCCAGCTAGGACGAGGCAGCCGAAGTCACTTACGGAGCTCATAGCGTTGTGTACTTTCGTCGAGCGCGGTCGTGGTTAACTCGGTTAACATTTTTTTTCGTTCAAAGTATGTTTAATCTGTCGTAATGAATTCCGAGCTGAGTGAAATCGTCGGTGAAGTCATCGCCGGGACTAGCTTTCGTGCCCGCCTATAGAGCATACATCAGAAGAGAAATCCTCGAGCGAGAGCAGTTCGTCAGAGAGTGGCGCAGAAGAAGACGGACCACTTCGCAAAAAACAAAAGAAACCCCAATATGCACCGGGCAACCATCATATCGAATAAATTTATGAGCAGGTTAGTTTCCTTATCATTATTAATTGGGCACACAATAACCCATAAGATTTTAAGTATGACAACTTTCTTAGTAAAATCTCAGCGATATTTGGCAGTGAGTCACCGTCTTATAAGTTATCGGAACAATTATTACAAATTATTTGCGGTAAGAGAGCCGTAAGTATTAGCCGAGACGTAAACGATTAATTGACGAAATTCCTGATAAAAATATTCAATCTGCAGTTCGTAATATTTCACCTAGCGAGGAATATTTATTCGAAAAGACAAGTCTGATGGCGCTTATCCGATCTCTAGGGGGACCTCATTTTTGGTTATCTAAGTTACGAACTCAAAAAAGTAGAGAATACCAATAATACTACGAACCGACACCGTCTTCGTCTTCACTTCAGGATACAAGTCTAGCAAACAAATTAATAAATATAACTCCCGAAATACCTTCAAAAAACAACAAATAAAACAATTAGTTAAAGTGAAAGCTGAAACTTACAAACGTACTAAAAATTATTCATTTCGAAACAAACACGGTAAAAAGTGACTATCCGACGCCTTTCAAAGGAGGTATTTAATTATGTACAAAAATCGCTGGCATGCACTAGGTGCGAACGATTACATAATGACCACAATAACGGGGTAACGTATAACCTTCTACAAAAAATCTCATTTGGTAATGCTTTGCGAGATGTGCCATATAGTCAAAGATTTATTGAATCAAGGCGATCTGCAACAGGTGCTAAAGAAAACACCCAGTTTTATTTCCAGGTTCTTTCTGAGAAAGAAAAGCGACGGATTTATGCGCCCGATTTTCGCTCTAAGGGAATTGAACAAATTTGTAAAAACGAGACATTTTCGTTTGATGTCTCAGGCGTCCGTGCCGGATCTTGCACGGCACGGGCACTTGTCTGGTGCACAGCACACCAGAAGACTGGATGAAAAAAATCGACATATCTCAAGCGTACTTTCACCTACTGGTAACCAAGTCACACAGCCCTTTCTTGGGGATCAGTTACAAAAACCAGTTAACCATCTGTCTCCCTTTCGGGCTAGCATCAGCACCTTACCTTTTTTCTTGCCGTAACATGCTGGATCGCGGTGACCTTGCGTGCAAAGGATTTTCAAGTACTATTCTACCTAGACGACTTCCTTCTGGTCCATTAGGACCATTCCAAGTTATGTCTGCAAGCCTCTGAGACCCTGAAGCACTTGAAATACCTGAGCTGGCACATCAACTATCAAAAGTCTGTCCTAGCACCACCTCAAGGTTGGGAATACCTGGGCATACGATGGAACACTGCAACAAATACAATGTGTTTACCAACAAAGAGGAAACAAACTATAGACAGTTCGTTGAGCCAGTTGCTTGTAAAGGTCGAGTAACCATTCAAGAAATGCAGAGACTGCTAGGCCAGTTAACTTCGTCATACCCCGCGAAAGGCTTCATTGACGCAAAACGCAAAATTTTCTGCGACAATTCGATAAGAAAGCCCCACCAACGACAATCGATTCCTCAAGTCGTTTATCAAGAAATGATGTGGTAGCCACCCATTCATAGCGATACGACGGATGCTTTGGACGTAAGTTGGAGTGCTCATCTTAACGGTAAGCTAATGTTAGGTGTATGGTCAACTCACCAACTACAATGGCACTGCAACAAAAAAGAATTATACGCCGTGATGGCAGCGATCGAGAAAAAGACAAAGTCATTAAAAACTCACATGTACTGATTCAAACAGACAATCGGACTCTACGCACATTTGGAAAGAGGCCGGAACGAGGTTATTAAGATTGCTGGCCCTAACTTTTCGACTGTTATCACTAACGGACAAGTTCAAGATAACTCAAACAGCACACTATCTACCGGAAAGATACATAACAGCAGAGAGACTGTCACAAGGAAAACAGCCCGCAGAATGGCACCTCCTGCCTCTAGCAACAGCGGAAGTCTTCTGCAAGTGGGGTATGCCAGAGATAGATTTATTGGCCACAAAAGAGACTGCTCTAATAAAAAATTATGTATCATTGAACTGCACAGATCGATTAGCAAACTACACAGATGCCTTCAGCAGAACTGAGATGGGTGTTTCCCCCTCGCAGCCTGCTACCCAGAAAACTGTCTCACCTAAATAAAGCTACGGAAACTTACCAAGTAGTGGCACCAGAGTGGTTCCGAGCCTTCTGGCTTCAAGATCTGAAATATAGAGAGTTAGATCACCCATACGATCTCCACAACTTATCGGAGAATATGTTAGACGCCATAACATTACAACCCCTCACAGATTTTGACCTTGACCTTGGCCTTGAAAGTCTGGAAAATTAGGGGTGGAACGCCCCAAATAAAAGAATGATCTACTTAAGAAAAGGAACCACTAACACAAAGCTGGTGACATTCCAACTTATCGGCTTATTTACCACCACTTAGAAGATAGTTGAAATGGTACTGTGAATTCCAAGTTAACCCTAAATGCCCTCAACCCGTCGATATAGCTAAATTTTTAATGTTTCTTTTTTAACAAAATAATAAATATTAATTTAAAAGAAAATTTTACATATAGCACTATACTTGTGCATAAATCAACAGTCTTAATTTTTTGTGGCCGTGTAGAACAGCAAGCATTTTCACGTTTTATTATAAAACATATCCTTAAAGCTATAGAAAACGCCAGACCAAAAACAGTGAAACTATCGTTGGCATGGAACACGAGGAAGGTACTAGAATGGCTATCAAAGCACTCTGTTAAAGACAGAGTGTTTGATATAGCCCGTAGAACTGCCACGATATTACTGCTTGCTTCAGGACGTAGAGTTCACGATCAAACTCTGCTAAATGTATCAAATGATAATTTTATATATAACGGAGACAATATCTCTTTTATTCTAGCTTCGGATCCAAATCTGATACATCGCCAATCAGCGTGGGAATTTTTTTTACACGATGATAAGAATATTTGTCCGGTTACATTAGTCAGTCTCGTTATACAAAAGACTACTTCTAGAATATCTGAAAACAACAATATAAACGATCTTTTTATCACTGTACGTAACAAGATTAAAGCCACTTCACGTACAGTGATAAGAAACTGGGTATGATCGGCACTCAAAGACAGTGGAATTGACGCATCTCCATGGAGCTGCAGATCTGCAGTAGCCTCATTAGGCTAGATCAATGGAATGGATGGAATCAATCAATAGATGATATTCTATCACGGAGCAATTGGAAGTCATCTAATATCTTTTTAAACATTATTGTCGCGAAATAGAAATGCCCTAAAGAGGATCGTTATTCATTCTTTAAAACATTTACTCCAGCCTAAACGATTAAACATATACTTAATATTGTTTCTGGTTACTGTAAAAATAAATAAAACCGATTCAAACTAAACTAATGGTAATGAAATATGAATACCATTTAATTTATAATCAAAACCTTAACTTATATGATTTTTAGATAAATAATAATTACTTTTTTACATACATTACCCTAATTAAGTTTAGTATTATAATTCAATATATAAATGTTTAAACATAAAAAAAATTGTGATTAAAATAAATACAGAAAAGCGAAATTTTATTTTTTCTTTACTGTGATCGTGGAAATTATTAAATCATGTAACCATTGTTTTATGACGTTGCAGGTGAGCAGTTTTGTCTTACGGTCTTATCGCCCCGGAATGTCTTTAGAAGCGTAAATCTCTTTCGTCATTATGTTTTTCAGCACAAAATGCATTCTCATTTCTACCTCGAATGGCTCACGAAAATGGAAATTTAAAAGTATTGATATTTAATATTTTCTTTAAAAAAACGCCTTAAAAAACTCAATAGTTTCTTTGGCGGTATAAACCATTACTATAACTGCTTAAATACAACCGGAGTCAGTGGATTCGAATTGCGCGGAGGAACTATAACTTAGTGTTTTTGTTTGTTATTTAGTTAAGCAATATATATCTTTTTAAACATTTATATTAGCTTATTACCACTTTCCTTGAAAATTAAGATCATTCATGCGTCCGCAGAGCCAGCGCCATTAAATGGTCCTACATCTGATCTCTCTCCGGTCGTGTCCCATATCCATCCCATATGAAAGTATTCATTACTTATTTACCTGACCATGACATATTTACCTAATTACCATCTACACAAAGAGGGCACCTGTTATTGCCCGCACAGTTGTGCACTACCTGCACAATTGATTAATCTCTGAAAAGATTCAGAGATTGATTGAACTATGATTGAACCGAGAGAACGACATTTATTTTTTTCCGCAATTTTTTGTAATTTTAAATTGATGTTTTTGTAAATATTTGCTTAAGGTGTATTAATACCGCAGTAAGTATAATTTTATACTTTTTCGCTCTGGAGTAAGATTTTAAATTAAAAATCATTACTGACTACTAGGTATCTTAAATTTTCTGTTGTTAAACTTTTTATGGTTCATGATTTTAACTGAACTTGTTAAATAATACTAGACCCTGCGTAAATCGTATAACGTGTATAGGGTAAAACTTTACGACGGGCGAAAGTAACGGGTCATCTGAAAAAAAGCAATTTTTGCGGTACTAGATTGAATACAAAATTGGATGACACCCTAAAGTTTCACGCTTATTCATATGTAAATTTGTGCTGATTTTTGTTGAATAAAAATTTAGAAATTTTTTTCTGTATTTCGACTACAAGCAGTATTCATTCCTTCATATCGTATTTTATAGTGATGCAATGAATGAAAATGAATTTTTATGTTTGGCTTAGATCTATTTTCTTCATTTGTTTTTAAAATTTCTTTGTAATTCTTCGTCCTTAAAATCTTTTTGAAACTTTTTATTTTATAACCTATAAAGAAATTTTTATTTTAGACCCTTACAACAAGCCCATTCATATAATATGTCACACGGATCAATTTACCAAACGTTTTGATTTTCTTATGTGCCCCTTAAAATGACCCCCATTTTCAATATTTCTTTATTTTCGTTATGCGTCTGTTACGTTATGAACTGTTTGGCTGTGACAGACAGACAGAGGCGTAACGTGATTGAACATTTGTGGCTTTTTTTTTTATTCGAATCTAAAAAAATGACAAAAGCTTAAGATAGGAGGAAAATACTAACAAATCATTATCGAATTGTAATTACTTCTTCTATTATATAAATTTTAATTGAATAGATTAAGTAATGCCTAAAATACACTTCATCGCTTCCTGTCCTCATGAATACTTCTAAAGTAACCTTATATAAAGGAACTTCTAATAATATTTCTTTACTAGGATATCTCCTTTGGCACTATAAACGACATTAAGTTGTAAGTGTAGTTTCAGTGATTTTTTTTAAAAAAAAGAAAGAAGAAAGAGTTTTAAAAGAATTTTTTTGTTAAAAAAATGCCAAGTGCCAAGAATTCTGGCTGCATTCCCTTGCTAAATAGTTTTACCTGTTGCAACAATAATCTTAAAAAAACTAGCCCTAACTCAAGTTGCACTATATATATATATATAGTGCAACTTGAGTTAGGGCTAGTTTTTTTA
>DWHK01002111.1:0-10290 GCA_018247855.1 Graphium androcles
CAGTAGGAGAGGCCGCGTAACAATTGGAACATAAATAACTTGACATTATGGTGGTTGAGACCGCCTGGATGCCTTTCCATGTATTGTGATAAATCCGTATCCTACGAAATAAATATAACAATATTGAGAATTTTTAAAAAACAAATACTTGCATTTTTAGAAACCTTTAGAAATTTTAACAAAAATATTAAATTTTTATAAATGATAACCATTGATATACAAAAAAAGTTTATTTACACAATCTCAAACAAAAGCAACAATCAAACATGTCAATGTTATGGATGACATTATTTTTTTGTTATGCAAATTCAATCTTACGCCTGTAAGGACATAAAGTTGTTTTTACAAAGCAATATCCGTCACTGGAAAAATTATGATTAGATATTTCAAAGCAAATGAGTGCACATTTTGACATTGTGCCGCGGACGTTTTTGAGTCACTGATTGTGTGTCTAGTGTTTTTTTGGATATCAATGATGATAACTAATAAAATGAATTTGTTTCACATTTAAATTAATTTTAATTTATTCTACGCTTTCACGTCTTAAGTAGTACTTAAGCAGAAGCGACGATCGATATGAATACACGTTGTCTGGATAAAACAGTAATAATCCCAACACGCAATTCATATTTAGAATAACCGTTCGTTTTTTTAGCTGATTTTCCATGAAATAGATCCAGTACTAGAACCAAACGGCCAGTAACGTTTTACTAAAAAAAAACAGTAGTCTGTAAATTCGGTTTACGGTCGATAATTTTACGTGATAACATCATAAGAAAACCGAACGCTTAGACCGATCGTGCCTCTCTATCGCTTTTTTCGCACTCTCTCTTTCACAGGCGGAACGTGACACTTTTTCCTGTGTGCAGCCGGCGTTCATCGACTTATAAGACGTTATCACGTCAAAAAATACAAACAGGCATTAAATCATAAAAAACTAACACCAGTCAAGTGGCCAGTGGCATTTCACAACAAAAAACCTCCAATATAAACCATAAAAAAAGTAAAAACCAACCACAAACTCGAACACGAAGGTGAGCGTCTCGCGCGTATGTACAATGTCGTGAAGCGTGACGATGTTCGCGTGCTTCAGCTCCTTCAGGAGGGAGGCCTCCCTTATGGCCGTGAAGGGGGCGCCCTCGTCCTCCTGCAGCCTGATCTCTTTGAGCGCGACCACTTGCTGCGTTAAACTGTTAAGGAATTATTATTTTTAAAAACGAGAGCAACACATGACTCTTAAGCAGTCGCTTGCTGGTATGCCTTCGTGTTTAAAAAAACAAGGCTTACGTGCAAACGACACATGGCTAAGTTTGGTTTTTTTTTAGGCTAGCTTTCATGGGACCGCGGTAACCTTTGGTGGGCAAATTAAAGATCAGTTTTAGCTAGCTACTAAATCGCTTTTTTATGGTCAGATTATGGAAGATTTATTATAGATCTTATCACTAAGTTCGTGATGGGGACGCCTTCGTCCTCTTGCTTGTCAAACTCTTAGGGAACATTTCATTTGAACAAAATAGGGCAAAACAAGCGAAACACGGATAAGTTTTTTTACCTTATTA
Organism: Graphium androcles; assembly: GCA_018247855.1. Classification (NCBI taxonomy): domain Eukaryota; kingdom Metazoa; phylum Arthropoda; class Insecta; order Lepidoptera; family Papilionidae; genus Graphium; species Graphium androcles. The sequence goes on from DWHK01002111.1 coordinate 1,560, forward strand.
CTATATAACGATGCTATTAATGTATTTATTCGCACCATCATAATAATGTAATTCCATCGAAAGGTTCTTTTCTTTACATCTGGTGCCTTGAAACCGAAGGAGCTTAAGAGTAAACGAGCGAATTACAGAATAGTTGGCAGCTTTACAACATTATATAGCAACTAAATGTTATTATCAGTTTATATAGGATTTATTATAGACCTTATCGCTAGGTTCGTCAAGAGTGCGCCCTCGTTCTTCTACAGCAGCGTTGGTATTTTTTTTAATACAAGGGAACACACGTGCAATCAACACAAGGCTATTAAGTTTTTTCTTTTTCTTACCAGTTACAATGGAACTGTAGTAATTTTTAGAAGGCAAATAACAGATTTCAGCTGGCAACTATACAACAGTATATAGTATTAATCTGTTAATGTCACATTATATTAGTTTTGTCATAGATCCTATGGTTAGATCATATTTCATTAATTAACGGCAGCATTTACAATATTTTGCTTGCTTCATGTATGATCCCACCCGGTTTATATTGTTACGTTTTATACAGCTTAAAGCTATTGTTCCTGTCTCGGAATATCTGGTGAATTTTGCAAAGGGTCATTTTCTGGGCGCTTATAATTGCAAAATCGAGACACGCTTACCGAAATCAAATTGTATTCATTTTGTATTTTTAAGCATTAAACTCAGTTAATTGAACAGCTATTGAAAATGAATGATTGCCGGTATATTATTTGTATGAACCGAGGCTTTTCGTATCACCTAAGCTTGTCTCATCTACGTCGGATCAAGCAATTCGTTATGATCCAAGTAAAATAGCAAACATTTTAACCGACTTCAAAATTAAGTAAAGCGATTAGCGAGATTTCTCTACCACCTCAACCTTATCGTCATCGTGTTTCATTTTCGAATTTTGCTGTTTTTCTAGTATTAATGACAGTTCTAATCAAATAAATATGAACATTGCTGGATCACATGAGACTCGACGAAGCGAAAATTACAATCATTTAACAGCACGCTAAAATAAGGTGATTTAAACTTTACCCGAACGATTTACAACATTTCGCATTAAACAATAACCGGAGTTCATTATCGCTATTGGTTAAATCTTGGTAAGTTTACTTCAAGTAATTTTCAGGCGGCTCATTTACAAACCCTCAATTGTCAATAATCAGTTTCAAATAGTGCTTTACATTATATAAACTAAAATTTTAGTCGTAAGAAATATTAGAATAGATCGTAAATCGCGTAAACGTGAACCTGTTACTAGCTTCGTAGACGTTAACATGTTTACACTTAAAATAAATAAGTTAACACTTAAAATAAATTTAAAAATAGGAGGTACAAAGGTTTCACATTATTAGGAACGACTAACGAGTAAAGTTGTTAGGAACGACTAACGACTAACTAAGTACTATAAAATGAAAACACCGATAGAAAGATTCTTATAATGTATCAATTAAGCGACCTGATTAAAAATATAAATACCCGATCTAAATACAAAATTTCACATATTTCCCTATCCGGAAAATGTGAACTTTTAATACCTAATGGTTTTTATTCATAAAATTACTTCGTCAGACATGTTCCGGATTTAAATCGGAAATTCCTCATGTCTCTCGCCACGAGCCTAAGCTGTCAACGCCCACAAAGGCTGTCTCGAAACTTGGGGGTCATGAATACGAAAATTTCGTTAGTGGAACGGGCTCATTAACACAGCCATGAAGGCTATTCAAAACGCTCGCAGGCTATGAATTCTCTAAATTCCATTATCCAGTCCTCCGCTGTCGTGCAAAGTTGGATGTGAAGTGTTATCCATGTGAGAGGCCAAACTCGTCAAGTTTCAATTATGCTGAGCGCTCCGTTGAACATAAACATATAAGTTTATTCGCATAGATAATGTTACCGGGTTTAATGTAATATGTACGATGAATTATTTCCATTTGTTTGCCATCTCTGTTCATACATATGTTGCATATAAAAAGATGTACTGTTTGTAATATTGCGGACATTCTTGCTATTGACTGGAGAAGTGGAATGACTGGAGCGACTGAGTTTATCTAGCATTCTAGCAGATTTTAGTCAGAAACAACGTCAATGTATGAATGGACCGGTTGAAGCAGTTGCTAAGATGTCGGCTGCGGCGCACAGGTTTCAGTTCGATTTCCACCCGGAGCAAATATTTGTAGGAACTACATATATTTGTTTCGTATCAGGGTGTTTGTGTGATTTATGTTTATATAACGCCCTTGTAACACAAAATCTAGATCTTACAATAAGGGCAGCGTTTGAAAAAATATTTTAAGAGACGCAGTATGGTCAGAAATTTTTTTGTTTAACATAAACCAAACCGTATTGCTTTTCTCTTCTGCACTTTACAAAAATTCTCTGGAAGTAGGAGTAACATAATGTGAAAAAGTAGATTTACTTAAGCACAAAGCAAGCGTATGTCTCGTATGTGGTAAACTTACAAACGTTGAACATGTATTAAGGAGAACGCTTTTGTAAAAGGAAACAGAGCGATCGCAAGCGACCGATGCATCAAGGCACGTTGAGGGCTCACAATGTCGAAAGCGACTTGCGACTTTTAATGTTAGAGCAGGACTCGCTTGTACTACGAATACTTGGTGGACTTTACGTCTTCTGACAAAATTTTAAAACTGTGATAATTTCGCTGTAATTCAACCTCAACCAAAAATGCTTCCCTTAATTGAATTTGGCCAGAGCTTGAATGCCACCAATATGTACCAGTTGGTACAAAACTTATGTAAAGAGGTTCCTAGAATAATGGAGAATCGTTATTTATTAGTGTTTTTTATTTATTAACCAGACGATTCACCTTTTTTTTATAGGGAAAGATTGGCAAGCGTACTCGCTTCACCTGATTTTTAGTGATCGCGTTGCCCATGGACACACACAACATCCAAAAAGCTGTGTGTGCGTTGCCAGCCTTGGAAATTGGATATAACAGGTAAAAGGTTAGGATGGGGCAGGTTTATATTAAGGATTTTGCGGGGAAAGGAAAAAGGGTAGAAATGGCAATCCGGCAACCCTAAGAGCCATGCATACTTTATTTCAAGCTAGAAGTGCAGCGAAAGCTGTATGAGAGATGTTATGATAACCTAACTTAATATTTTAATTACTACTACTAATATGAATCAAACGTTGATGCAGTCTTGTTTATAAGTGTTTACTTATAGCCTATTTGTTACGAAACGAAGAAATGAAGTTTCAGAGATTCAGAGCAGAACGGTAAAAGAAACGTAATGATATTGAGAAATTATTTTACAGAAAACAAAACACTGTTTAGCAATCTTACCAATCATATCAAGCAGTGGCGGCTGGCCCTTGAGTACACTCGTGCGCTGAACCGCCAAATTTTAATCGGTTTAAAATTAATACAAAATATTAAATGAAAAATTTTAAAAACGTCTTCAATGTGAAAAAAAATATGACAAAACAAATTAAGCTTTAATTCTAGACATTAAGACTTATTTTCGCCGTTAACAAGATTCCTCGTGCGCTGGATACTCATCACATTATTTTGATTTTCTAACATTATTTTTTGTGGAGAATTGATTAGGACGGAAACAGAAATTTAGAAACCCAATATTTGGCCAACTTGTAAAGTGCAGTACCAGTCCCATAACCCACGAGCCGCCACTGACATCAAGATTGGTAGGGCAAAATATTTAAGACCTAAAGATAAATTCCTGTGTACCTGCTGCGTACCAGGGCACGGTCGGAATACGGTAAATATCTATTGCATCCTCTTATATGAACTAATTCATATTGAATCATGCCTTACTCGTGCTTCGGTTCTTGCATATTAAGGCACGGTAAATATTGTGATATCGTTATATATAAAATACAAAAGATGTTCCGACCTGTGTCCTAGACTTTGAATTGTGCTCTTAAACAGGTCTGTTTGAAAGGCAATAATACGAAGATGGTTTTAAACAATAAAAAAACTTCGGAGTAGTATTACACGCCGGGTATCCCCTAATACAATTGCTACCCGGACACAACACGGTACAACGTGAATCATCCTTAAGATTTGTTTGGGACAACTGTTTGCACGCAATATACCAAGTAGAACTTTTTTTTAACAGATTCAGTGTGATAAAATATATGTTATAATAAAATGATAATAAAATGCTCGTAAGCATTTATGAGAAACAAAAAATTAATAGTGTCTACTTACTCAAAGTAGCGTATGTAATATTCACAATAGGTTTTATAAGAGCATTACCACCCTTTAATTTAAGGTTGGATAAAATGTTCCCTTTTAGTAGTCAAACTTAGAGGGAGCCCAGCATTTCAAGAGGCGACACGGCTTTTTGGGACTGTTAAATCAAATGGGTTTTTTAAATATAGAAAAACCTATTACATCCTTTAAATTATATGAAAACATTTATATTTCTTAGGCTTATTTATATTGATTGCGTGAAGTATTCATTGTAAAGCATTGTTTAAACATTTTTTTTTATTAGTAGTATGTCTTAAACATGCTACTAATAGGACTCTTCGTAAACAAATAAAGTATAGTAAACATTAGAGCTCAAACTAGGGCGCATTTCATCTGTTTAAGTAATACAACGTGCTTTAAACAAATCTACAAAAAAATGACAGTCTCTTTAATATGAGACTTGGTCAATTGTTTTTAGTAAAAGATAAATAACAAACAGGAAGAATGTTACGTACTTGCTGTATCCCTTGTAGACTGTCGCGTAGGAGCCCTCTCCCAGCTGCTCCAGTTTCATGTAAGCTTCAGACTTCCCGAACGGAGAATCACCCTGTTGACAAATACGATGTCGTTCATTTATCAAAGAGACGTGGCACCGCGCTACGCTAATCCTAATTTATGATGTTATTCCTCTAGTAGCGGAGCGGATACCAGAGGCGTTTTAGCCGAATTGATTTCGGATGATTTATATACCCTGTGAATTGTTTTTAGTAAGAAACGAGTGTTGTTAAGCAGCTCAAAAAACGTTAGTATAGTTTACTTTATGAAAAATGTCATCTATATACTAGCTGCACCCCGCAGTTTTATCGAAGTTTTTCTTTAGATTTGTTCGAAATCCATTCTATATGTTAGTCGAGCTAATAAACTATCTGTATATCAAATTTCATGGATATCCATTTATACGTTTTTGAGTGACAGCGTAACAAACAAACAAACTTACTTTCGTATTTATAATATTAGTTAGGTAATAAATTTATATATATGTACATATACATATAAAAATTAATTACTGTTCATTAGCATCGCCAAAACCCAAAAACAGCTAACCTATTTGTTTTTTTTTTTTATAATGTTAGTGGTTGTTCATGGTAGGTTTACGCCAAAAGAAATTCAGAAAAATCCACAGGATAATTCACCAATTCGAATATTATTTTAGATATGAAAATCTTCATATAAACATATGGCGTCGCTATGTGACGTTTAGTTTGAAAGTTCGTCTGTGACACGTTTTCATAGCTATAACAAATTCCGCATTTAATACCTATTGACATTTTAGATAAGAGAATAAAGATACGGAATTCTGTAATAAAAATAAAGTATGTAGATGCTTAATATGAAACTCTGCCAAGTATTATTCAGTTTTAATTTTATGATTTCAATATATCCAAAATTATAAATTTCGTACTCCCGTGGTCATATGAAAAACGAAACGGACAACGATAGCATATTTATTTCAGAAACCTTTACTGCGAAATACAGCCAACATTAGAAAGAAAAACTTTTCAGAAGGGAAGTGTTGCAAATAACCAGGAATAATTTCATGCACTCAATGTCAAACAAAGCAACTCAAACACTGGCCGGCTACAAAGAGGATGGTCGGCAAAGGCAGTAAAAAAAAAACAAAAAAACGAATAAAACAAACAGTACACAGAGGCGCGTGGCGCGGTGCGGTTGTTTATAACGATTACTCTAGTGAAGTATCACCACTCACTCGCGCTACACCGTTTTGCTTTCTTCGCTCGCACTAGTGTAAATATTTGACTTGTCTAACGTTCCACTGCTCTGTGGAGACGCCATACCGTTTCCACTGCACTTCCACAGGTGATTAATTGTTCAGACGCACAGCCATAGGGGCCCGGCAGGAATAGTCAGTGGGAATAACGCTCGCTTCGCTTGATTTCCGACGCTTTTAGTAGTCGATGTGTATACTGTATCTACGAGCGTATATTGCTACTATATTGCAATACTATAAATGCTATTGGATTTTCATATTTAACAATCGTACATCTTTGAATACATTATTCTTTATTGATTATTCTAGCCTAAAAGACGAAAACGAAAGATGATCATAGCTTTACTTAGTATTCCTAATAAGTTGTGTATTCTCTGTTCTTAATACATTATATATGCCTCTTTTCTAAAAACCAACTGATAAATATTAATTTCATGACAAATAACAAGAAAATATGAGTAACAATACACTAATATTGTTTTCTTAACCGAATTTTGGTAAATAGCTTAAATCCTACTACCCATATAAGAGCAAGAAATATCATTGAAAGTGCACGTTCTCTTCCTTTACTATCATAACTGAAGCAGCACCGAAGTATTTTCTACTTGACCATCTAATTAATTGATCATCTCAATTATTGCCTTAAACCGACTAAGAAACAATAACACAAAATCAGTCCACTACGAGTTTCGAACCCACGATTTCGGACTTGTAAAGCATAGAGCTATACCATTCACGGAGGCAGTTGGGAGCATACTCACGCACTGCGTTCGTATGTATAAAAATGTACACGGCATTATAATCATACAAAATAATCTCCTAGCAATGTTTACTATGTGTAAAAGAGGCCGCACAATGTGCAAAATAAATCAATTACCAAGTTCCCACGGTAATATCGGGTCAAGCCAAGATCACCGTGCAAAAATGCGTTCTATCAATGTTTGCCATAAAAAGCTTACTGCTACACGGAACACATTATAAATCATTAAGGACGTCTGACATGTCGTAATGTGCCTGTATATGTCTTATATGACACTGGCTGACCCACGCAACTTCGTCTGCGTCACATAAGAAAGATGTCACAAAATAAATATTTTTTCCCCATTTATGCAACATTTTTCATTAATACTCCGCTCCTATTGGTTGTAGCGTGATGTTATATAGCCTAGACCCTTCCTCGGTTCAAATTCAAATTCAAATCGATAATATACTATTTCGGGGAAAGTCGATATATAACTAAACCCCGGAACAAGGATCTCTCTCGAAACACGTCTATTTATTTTAGACTCGCGCGACTTCCCAGTTAATGTTTGCGCTTTGAGCTTTGAACAAGGCTGAAATGGCGATTCCGTTACGCGATGTACTCCGCTGACAAAGCGTTTGTGAGCGAAAATTCATAGTGAAGTGCAGCTGAGATGCATAGATATTTTAGGAAAATTGTACGGGTTAAATCTGTAGAAGACTTTAAACTTTCAACAACAATTTTATGATAATAATAGTAAAAGATAAAAATATTAAATAAGGGTATTTTAAATCAAATTCACACGCGATAAAATCAGTAAATTTGTTTTAATTAGTTCATAAAAAAATCAATTAGAGAAGTAATTAATGTTTATTAGACATATTTGAAAATGAATTAGAAGGAAATATTTAAACATTTGCACGTCAATAAGGTAAAATATCTTTGTACTTTATATATGACGAACAACACATACCATGTTTGCAACTTTTTGTGTTTACCAATTTTTGTATTTAAAGTGTTTTTGATTATTTACATCTCACTAAATGTTAATAATGACTTCGCCATAAAATCAGCATAAAGTGTGAAGGTACGTAATAGTAAAGGACAAACATACATCCGTCAATATGCTCGTAACAACGTCTACGACGTTTAATAGGAAGAACCAAGCCAACTCAAGTTACAAGGCAAATTTACGACAATGTCCTTTGCGACATGTTCCGGGTTGTAAATGTTATCTAAACACGATATTTTGATGCACCACTAAGCCGAGAAAGGCCAATAACGTGTAATAATGTCCGAGCAATAAAACTTACTACTTATTGCGGTTACGGTACTGCAATAAGCGTAAACCAAAGATAGCCGAAGAAGTATAAATTAGGATTTGCAATAAAAGCCCGACATTAGCTCGAAAATATTTAAGGCTGAGCAGATTTTGTTGACAAATAACTAAACAATAAGAAAATGCGGTCAAAAAATATAATCATTGAATCAAAAGATTCTACCCAACATTAAACTTATATTCCTTTGGAGCTAAAATAGGTAAACCGTGTAGTAGTAGTAGTTCGATGCGAACTTACACCTCGCAATTATTATTTTTTTCACATTTATTTCAATATCTCTTAAGCTACTGAACCGATTTTGATGCCCAACGAACTTAAAAATTGTACTAATATTATCCACATATATTCTAAATTTCATTGAAATTGGACCACTGGTTCGAGAGTTATTGCGTTACATACATACTTTAATTGCAAACCTCACTCGCTTGGCTCGCTCGGTCAATTATAATTCCTCAGCCTCACGTACGGCTTGACGTGTGCTACTTTGACCTGAATGCAGATCACCTTAATAAACTTGACCGACTTCTGAATCACTGCATTCGATTCGTTTTCAATCTTAGTAAATACGACCATGTCTCTTCATACCGTGCCAAACTTCAATGGTTGCCTATTCGCCAGCGACGTTCCTTACGAGCCCTGACCACTCTCTATTCATTTCTTGATTCTTCTTCCTCTCC
>DWHK01002112.1:0-10290 GCA_018247855.1 Graphium androcles
AAATAAACCGCGATATAATCCGTAAAGTTGTTTAATTTAAAATGTCGAATATTCGCGTAAGTCTCAGAAATGTTATGTTTGTTTATACTTTAACTTTGATAATAAATACAAAATATGATTTTTAAATTTAATAGATACTTTTAACTCCGTGTCATGCTGATTAATTTTATAGTTGATGTTGATTATTCCATTTTTTTTAATTCTGTAGTGTGATTTGTATGACATGTTAAAGCTACGTTAAGTGCGTGTATTGTTGAGTTTCTGTAATGATTTTATAATTTATGAAAGAGCTCGTTACAGCGAGTGTGCAGAGTAAAACGAAGTGTGTACTTTAAATAGAAACGGAGATACACAGATATTAAGCTATGAAATGCTAAGAAATGTGTAAGGGACAATCGCATTCGCGTATATTTTAAGAAGGGTAACATTTTGGCGATCTTTACTGATTAATGTCAAATCTGTCCATTAGGCTATTAATGAAAAATTAAAAAAAAAAGAATAAAGCAAATCGGTGGAATATAATGGCCGGACGAACTTGTATTAGATTACATAAATTCTTTTTTTTAATAATGTACTTTGCTTGGCCCCTAGCCAAACATACGACATACGTCTATTGTAAATTTCTCTATCAAAACTTACCTGCAGCCAATCGACTATCCTCTTAGCGAATGGCGGCGTGAACTGCCACACTTGCTGCATGGAGAGCCCGTCCATATCGAAGATGACTACAGCGCCGCAGATCTGCGTCTCCGGCTCAAGCATGGCCGCCTCGAGGAACAGCACGCAACCCTTGAACACTTCGTCCAGCGAGCATTTGTTGTGCTTCCATTTTTCTGAAATAATAATTATTTATGCATATTATTTTGTTGACTGTGACGGATATATATTGGTAACTGTATGATAGCAACACAAAAATATCTGGTCCGAATCCCAAGGTTTAAAAGTGTAACTGGGTAGAGATAACATCCTTTCAGAGCTCTTGCTGCACTTCAAAGGCTACGCTCGCCCGGGGATTACCACCACCCTACACAAAGCAGTATGAAATATAGTGTGCATGACATTTTGGGTTGCCGGATGGCCATTCCTACCTTCTTCTTGTCCCACTTCTTTCCTCACCGATCCCTTAACATGTTCCTTACCTATCCCGCCCAATAAATCTGTTCTTTTCAATTTCCCAGGCTGATAACGTACACGCGACGTTCCAGAAGTTGCGTGTTTCTATGAGTGATGGGATCGCTTAAAATTAGGTTAACCGTTTGCTCGTTTTTAATCCTTTCCATAAGAAAAACTGAGTTGGCAAGTGAGCAAGAGATGGTAATCACTAAATATCAGTTAGACAGGTCACCTGATAATTAGTGATTACCGTCACCTATGCACACAAACACATCCAAAGAGTTGCGTATGCATTGCCCGTCTTGAATAGAAAAGGTCAAGGGAGTAAGGGAACATATTAGATATTGGGAAGTAAAGGTAGTGGAGAAAAAAGAGGGTAGGAATGGTCATAATCTCACTTTACGTTATTTTACGCTGATTTTGGTGAAGGATGGTGCTACCTTTCCTGCCGGACAGCTGGATGAGTGCAGAGCTGTATGTAAGTTAGTGGTCTATTATCTTTTCTATATAAACATGGTACAACAATGATTCACTAGCATACGAAATTGAGAGTCATGCAACTTTGTGCAGGGAATATGTTGTTTCATCAATTTCAACTGCCAAGAATGTTTTTGACAGTCTATATTGAGCAGCCAATGCAAAATAAAATTATATTCAGGTTGGATTAGAAGCCCACTCCAAGCTCATAGTAGGAGATGAGAAATTATAATATTTAGTGCGTGTTAGTTCTATCTTACACTGGCTGCTTTTAGATATGGTTGGAGGCAGACGACATATCAGAGTACAATGGTTCTAATGAAAACAATATAATATAAACCTCTTTGCTATCAATTGAACATGGCAGACAGAACATTGTTATACAGTCAATCGATGCTCTTAGTCAATCTCGAGGTTTAATTCCATTTGTGATTTATTTGGGAATTAATACGCTTGTGAATCGCCTACGAAAATCAAATTCATGTAAGCACTACAGCAGTCACTTTTCAAATAACATGTTGCGAAATTAAACGCCTTCTCCGAGCGTTTTTATAGTTCCGCTTGTTAAATTGCGTGATTTGCAATTATACGTTCTCAGGGTTAATTGATTCTCCTTGTGATTGGATCCCAATAAAATAACTAAGAATCCTTTTTTATTTATCGAAATAGATGTATAAAGCAAGATATTCTAGAATCTTTAAGGATTTCTGTCGAAACATTGTTCTCGAAAAGTTATTTAATATCGCCATCTTTTGGAAGCCGAGGGAAGCTCGGTCGAACACATAATGATTAATAGACAAGTTATATTTAACAAAAAATACGGAAGAACCTTAGAAATCATTGTAACATGAATAAACAAATGACTTTAAGTTGAGTTTATCACTAAATTGTCCTTTAGATCATCAGCGATCAAGTTTTGTAATTACGGAAATTATTACAGTAATTTTAATCCGCGCTGAACTAGTTGTATGCGCACTCATCGCAAATCTAATTCCATCATAATTTTTATGTTTGTCAGCACTGTAATTTACGTGTAATTTGATATTTTGCCGTTTTCAGTTTCCGTTCGCGCAACAAATATCGTCCACATAGATATATGTATATTAGGCTTGCAACGAATATTCGGTATTATATAAACTTCGGTATTCGGCCAAATTATATTTACATATTATTGGGCCGAATACCGAATACTTCAGTAACATATTTTGTTATAGGTAGATAATTGGTAAAAAGAAAAAAAAATGGATTCATTACGTATATTCATATTTTCATTTCTCTTATAATCATTTAAGTAGTCATTGGTACATAAAACAGGTACAAAATCATCTTCTATATTAAAAAAGTTATGAATTTTTCTATGCATTTGAATTATTTTTATAATAAAAATTTAGAAGGGAAAGGTTATGGTGCAGAAACCGCGCAGAACAACTGCGGGCGCGCGGCCTGTGAGTACATTAGAACAAACGAGCGCGAAATATCACGTCTGTACAAGTTTTGGTGTTAAAATCCGGCCGAATACTTTTGCCTAATATTCGGCTATTCGGTCAAGGGGCTTGTCGAATATTCGGTATTCGGTATACTGCCGAATATACTATTCGTTGCAAGCCTAATGTATATAATTTCTGTGTTCCGACAGACTCATGTGTGTAATTTGGTCTAAATTTAAGGGGTCAGGACGTTTACTTGATCAGCTAGTATATATGTTTATAATATTATTGATTATAAAGTAAATATACACGTATAATATAAACTATGGTATTAGGATATAGGAGCTAATTAAATGATAAATCGTTTTCCTAAAAAACTATGAATGATTAACGAAAATACAGACTAGTTTATCCACTATTCGTGATAATTTGGTTGTTTATTTAACAGTTTATTTTTCTCAGTGTTTGTTAATATATGGGTTGTATTTGTGTTTGAATATAAATGGAGCATGTTTAGAGAATCAGCTGCATTTATATTAGTTCTTAATAACGTATTAGAATAATCTGTGATTAAATTATTTATTCTTACTAACTTTAGTGTAAAGGATTTGCTGAGTTTAATACGTACGCTTTTGGTTTGTTGCGGTATAATAATGATTGGGAAACAATTTTCAAAATTACACGTGTTAGAGCGGATAACCTAAAAATTTTTCGAGTTTATCTTTAAATATCTAAACTTTTTTCTATAAAATTTGCAACTTCGATTTGCCATGCAATTGCAACACAAAGACACGCAAATATAATAACGTAGAAGGTCAAGATCAAGGTATAATGACGGCTATCAACATGTTGTTAGTTATATAAAAACACAATAGTGTCAGTATTATTTATTGCTTGTTTACAAGCCGTTCGAAATGATATCGGACATTTACATCTAATTTAATAAAGTGATTATTATTGTTTTCTTATAACAAGTCAAATAAATCAAACGAAAAATTGTAAAACCTTCAAAGTTTGTATAAATAGATAATGTAACGTCGTGATAGAAAAGGCTATGGATGTAATTTTAAACGTGTAGCTGTAAAGATAAAGCATCTGCCTCTGAGGTCTAGCGGTGTAGACCCTTGGTTTAAACCGTAGGTAGGGTGGGTTCGAATCCCACAAGGGGGACATTGACTTTCGTTTTATTTTTTCCTAATTACGTTAGGGTAATACGGTCTGATTGTTCGATTGTCTGAAAAATAAGGCTTCATGCTTCTGGAGGGTATGTAAAAAGTCGTTCCCGGTCATCAAGAATACCTTTGACAGCTGTTAAAAGAATGTCAGTGTCTTCTAATATGCTGACAACTAATCCATCCTTCGAATTCAGTTTATCCCTTTGGGTTGCGGAGGTCAGATGCCTATTGCTCTATTAAAAACTAGAAGATTAGAAGCCGACGCAAGTCATTTGGTAATAAGTTTAGGAAGAAGACGAAGCAACTATAAATATAAACCAGTTGTACAGTTGACGTTTTATTTTTGATTAATTGGCCAATTTACATAAGAGTTATCTAATGGAAAGTAACTTTATAGACATAACATGTAAAACAATGTCATCATGTCCCCCCCGTACAAGGTGTATGTTAATGTCAGTTATTTTTAGGTGGTCAGTATAATTACAAACAGCTCTTACTACTTTCATCTGCCTTGCTTCATAATGGAGGGCTTTAAATATTTGGAAGCGTAAAATATTTATTTAAAATTATTGCCTGTGTAATTATATACATGATGACGGCCAGACGTTAACTATATTTTCACATCTACTTTTTTTTTCACATTGACTTAAACTACCACGGTGTCTACCTCGGTGCATATCGGCTGGGACACGCGAATACTTCCGCGCTGGTCGTTGAAGCAGTCCTACCTCGGGAAACTAGCCTCTTCTTCCAGATAAGACGCACCAGAGCAACGAGCGGCCTCAATTTGATGGGCGCCAAACCCAGGAATGACAAATGCTGGAGAGCAAGTGTCAACAAGCAACAAGCCTCCCAATCCCCGCAGTCCCTCTCATATGATACAGGGCTTATCTTAACCAGGTCCGGCCGCAGAGGGCAGAGATCCACCCCCACCAGTGGTGTTGCTGCGCCAAATCAAGTAAGGTGAGCGGGCTACGATCCATAGACACTCCATTTCCCCCGAGAAATGAATGAAAGAGAAATACCTACTAACGTAACCTAGCTGACCTTCTTCCCATCCTTTTACATTTCATTCTTAAATTTCCTATTCTTTTCTACCCAATGACGTATTCTGTCATGCTTACGAGCTGCACTTGCTATTCTCTGGATGTTGTGGTTATCCGAGGGTGGAGTTATTACTTAACATCTGGTCAATGGTCTTATTTTCCAACTTTTGGGTATACAAACTATGTTTACTTTGCTTCAGTTTCCTGTAGCGAAAAATATACTAAACTAGCTCACTCATATGAGGACGAGTAAGTTATTATTGCCCAATCTTTTTTAATTTATTACACATAAGTCAATGACCAACAATTGTAATGAATTCACTCACTTCCAAGTTCCAATACTAGCACTCGCCTTCCAAACTGGTCGCGAGTTGGCAGTACAGTTAGGATGTTCTGTTTGAATATGTTCTGCTCTTTGCTCGGCGTAAGCCCATCGTACTGAGTGTGGTGCTTAATCTTGAAGGCGTAGTATCGTTTGATCTGAAAAAAAGACATCAATATTGTTGTTATTATTATTATGAATGATTCATCATCAAAAACATTGGTAGGTACTGATTTACCCGTAATTAGTAGTCCCCCTAAGTGACGTGACTAAACTGAATTAGCACCAACTACGGTCAAGCTCCAAATAATACAGTTAAAGTCAAGATTCAAGTTACGAAACTGTCACAGATATTTATTTCTAGACCGATATATTTAAATTGCTAAATAACTTTGACATAGTCAAGAAAGTCACTCTTTAATGTAAATAGTCCAGATACCAGGTATTTTAGTCTATATTTCTAACTTGAAATCCTGTGCCTAACAGTACACTGTGTTATCAGCCAAATTTATAATTTTAGTTTGGTAAAACAGATTAGGGTGTTGACTATAGATAAATTTCCTAATCTAATGATAGAGAACACATTATGGGTTTGAATTCTATAGGAATACGAGGTCTTTGTGTTGTTGATCCTCGGTTGGGTTAAGGCAATACGGACAGATGCCCGATTGCTTAAAAATTAAGATAGTCTTTCAAATTAAATTAAAGTTTAAGTCAAATTAAATTTATAAAATTTCGGTCTTGTATATGAGCTCTCCCTGGTTGTGTCCGACATCAGGCTATGTAAAGGAATAATAAATAGTGCTACCCGTGTCTACTTGGATTTGTGCACCATAATATCTCCCTTACAGTTGATGGATCTGACAATGACGGATAATGTTACCACTTTTATTTTAAAAATAATACTTTAGCAAACAAACGGTAAATAGGAACATACAAGAAAAAATTATCAAAAAAACCTCGGTATATTTTATTTAACTACAAGGAATGTCAAAGTAATTGAAACATTAATAAAATGATAACAAGAGTTATTTTTCAGTATGTTTATTGAATTTAATTGTTTGTGTTATTAGCAATAATAATATTTTATGGTTTCTGTTTCTACCCGTAATACAATAATGTATTCTTAGACATAAGTATTATAATGGAAAAGGTGAAAATGTGTGTGAAAATCTTAAAACTTCTTAAAATCCCATTTTAAAGTAAATTATTATGTTATGTATATTATATAAACTATTTTCAAAAAAGTAAAATTAATATTATTAATTTTACTTTTTTATTACTCTTTATAATATTTAAGTAAAAATCCTTAGGCATCAAGTTATTGAGTAATTAGCATAAAAAAGAACCTTCTTTGGAATCTACAATCGGTTAACTTTTACATTTTTTTGGGCAGGTTTGAAATTTTATTTTATGCTAATTTTTCTAGACGTCATAACAAGTTCGGCGACCTTATTTAGCTTACACGTTTTTATTCTCAGTAGCAAGGATTAACATGTCAATTTCCTGATTAGATTATATAATGTCAATCTTTTATAATAACAACGAAAATATTTACAAAGTGAGAGAATTAACCTAATTAAAAATCTAATAAGCCTACTCCATGCGGCATGGTGCCAAGAACGCTGGCTGCATTTATGATTATACCCTGCATATATCATTCAAGACTAAAGTATTTGTCAAGAAATATTAGACCATCACAAACTTGATGGGGTCTTCGTCTTTAAACAAACTTTGGACTTCATTATATGACCTATCATATGGTACATCTTATTGTCTCATTTACATGAATATGATGTAATTGAACACCCAGAATTAAATCAAATTTAACTACTTTCAAAATTTGGGTCAGCAAAGAAAAGCGAAATTAGAAATCTAATAATATAAAGAGAGCCTCATCATTCTATAAAAAATTAAATGCTAATAATTTATTTGAAGATTCCTGATTTATCTGTATTTGTGCTCTGTTATTGCGTCGCATTTGTCTTGAAAAAAAGTAACTGCTTAATATCATAAAACAAATGAGTATAACGGGTCTGTGATTTGCAGTTTCAAAATTACATAAAAATATTACGCGATTTTATTAAAAAACATCTTTCAGTATCTCCAGAAATTCAATCACTTTTCAAGAGCACAAGAGTTTCGTAGGCGGTAGAGCATAAAATCCTTTCACAGCTCTTGCTCCACTTCTAAGGCCACGCTCGCACAGGGTAGTACCACCGCCCAACACAAAGTAGTAAAGTATAAAATAAAATATGCATGACTTTTTGGGTTGCTGGATGGCCATTCCTACCCATTTCTTTTCCCGCTCCTTTACTCTCTAAATTCTTAATATTTTACCTACCCATCCTACTAAATAAACTTGTTCTAACAATTTCCCTAACAACATGGATATGATCAAGTACTGAGTAACCCCTTTTAAAACCTGCCTGTTTTATTGACTGTTGCTCGTCGAGTTTTCGCTCTATTCGCTTGAGTATGATCTTTGCAAATATTTTATATAGGTTGGACATTAAAGTTATGGGTCGGTAGTTTCCGATATCGTACTGATCACCTTTTTTGTATAGAAGGATTATATTGGATTTTGTCCATTGCGGAGAAATCGTTTCTGTGTTGATGATATCATTAAAGATTTCTTTGAGAATAAGTGTTATTGACTGTTTGGCTAGTTTTAGAACTTCGTTGCTTATTCCGTCGGGTCCTGGAGCTTTATTGTCTTTTTGGGTTTTTATAGCGAATTCTATTTCTTCCTGTATGATGCTGGGTACGGCTGAGATTTCCAGCAACTCTATTTCTTTGTCCGCTATGGTTCTTTCATATAGTTTCTTGTAGTAAGATGTAGCAATTCCTAATATTCTTTGCCTTCGGTTTTCCTTCAATATATTATTATCTTTCATTTGAACGATCCAATCCTTTTTGTTATTTAGCTCCTTATATGTCTTTTTTATTCCTCCTGTCTGTAAAATGTGTGTCTCTATTGTTTCCATTATTTTCTGAGTTCTATCTTTTCGAGTATTTTCTTTTATTTCTTAGCTAAGTTTTGCTATTTGTTTATTCTATCGTTTGTATTTTTTCCATTAATCAAGTCAGCGTCTGGTGACATCCAGGTCCACGTCTTACTTTTTTTCCTCTTGAACATTGTTTAAGATTCTCAGGTCATTCTCCTGTGCAAAGTTTATAAGCGTTTCTCCGTTGCTACTTCTGGCCTTTTTTCCATATACAAACGGTCTCAGAACTGTGTCTTTTTCTGGTTATCGTGTTTCAATTTGGCCATTGAAGTCTTCTATCACAATAAGGTTTTTGTGAGCATGGTGTTGGATTGTACTATTTTGCTTTAGGTAGAATGAGTCCAATGATCTTATGTCGGATTGTTCTGTGGCTGAGTATACTTGTATGATGGACAATGGATCTTTGTACCCCGGTAGCTTAGGATTCATCACTGCTATGCGTTCTGATACTCCTATAAGGCTCTCCACATAATAAAATCAACTCCATATTGGCCGGGGTTGTACCTATATGGTATAGAAGGAAGTGTGGATGGGAAATAATTATTCCTCCCATTCGCCTTACTTCACTCAGGCCTACAATGTCCCGTTTAATCTGTTTTAACGCAAATGTTAATTCTGTAAGGTTTTCGCCGTTTTTCAGTGTAAGTACATTGAGGGCTGCAACAAAGATTTTTGATCTTTTGTGACTGATTTCGCAACTTGTTTCGTTTTTCTGAGTTGTTGGAGGGTTGTGGTCTCTATCCTCCCCGAGGACCAATCGGCTTGGGGGAGATTGTGTTATTTCTTTAGTTTGGTTTTTGTAATTTGGTTGGATTATCTCTTTGTCGGTTGTTAATTGCTATTGGATTTTATTCTATATTATTGCTGATTAGTGAGAGTGTTTGATCAGATTCTCATCATATCGAAGGCGTTTGTCCTGTTAGTTTTAACAGATCTTATCGTTTGTTGCTTTTTAGGTTTAGTGGTTGACGTCAACTGCGGCGAAGTAGATAGTTCTCTTTTCCTTTGGTCGGTGTCGGGTTCTTTAACTACTAGTTTATCATATTTTAGAAAAGCTATATTTCAATTTTTCTTTTTCTCTAGTAACTGTGGTAGCAAAGCCTTTCTCTTTTCTATGACTTCTTAAGAATAGTTTTCCGATACATAGATTCCCTTTAAACTTTTTTATTTTTTATAATTTGGTCTTTTTTCCACCCGTTTGTAAACTATAGTAGCACAGGTCTATGTTTGTTCTCGACATTATACATATTTTCCTAGACGGTATAGTCTGTTCACTTACAATATTACAATCTATTAAATCTGTGTAATTATAACTTTAATAGGTTTGAATCTTTTACAAGTAAAACTGTATGTAATTGTTTAGAATCAGAAACTCTAAATATTCCAAAAATTCAAAATATGTCTGTAGGCAAGGAGAGTGAATTGGTCATAAAGAATGAACCTAATAACCAATATTTGAAACTTTTAAAACACAATGTACATTACATTAATAAGAATAACCCACTAATTATAAATAATTCCTCCTCTAATCCTAATAATGCACAAAAAGTTATTGTAGTTTCTGACAATGTGGGTCAAAGTTTTGATACTTTAATATCCAAACATATTAACAATGTGAGGAAACCTGCATATCTAATATGTGAATAATCCGCACTGGGGCCGCGTGGTGAACTATGCCCTATACCCTCTGTTTAGAGGAGGCCTTAGCTCAGCAGTGGGACA
>DWHK01002113.1:0-10289 GCA_018247855.1 Graphium androcles
TAATTTA
Source organism: Graphium androcles (assembly GCA_018247855.1). Classification (NCBI taxonomy): domain Eukaryota; kingdom Metazoa; phylum Arthropoda; class Insecta; order Lepidoptera; family Papilionidae; genus Graphium; species Graphium androcles. The sequence continues at coordinate 8 of DWHK01002113.1, forward strand.
GAATGGTTACAATGTTGGTACTGTTTGTAAGAATTTAGAAATGTGATAATGACTAAATTATGTCTTTAACATGTAAAAATTACTAAATCAATATACAAATAAAAATAAATTGCAGAAATGTATTCACGGGTATAATTTCAGAACGGCTGCACCTATTTGGCTAATTCTTTTTGGGTGTATTTGCAATTGTCAGGACAAAGTTAGTATGTAAGAAAAGGTACGAAAAATTGTATTGAATATTTATTTTTTTTAAATCTCCATATAATCATATATCGACATACGCGTAACGCTATGTGCCGTTTAATTTGATAGTTCTTTCGTAATATATTTCCATAACAAAATTAAATTCCGCGTTTAATATTTTAGTTAAAAGGATTGCAGGAAGGAAATGTATACGCTGCTGATACCGCAGGCAATAGCAAGAGAGTGAAAAAAAAAGCGATTACATAAAAGAATAAGACGATTTTAGATTTGAAAGAGATATTGAAACTACGTTGACTAACATGCCCAATATATTGTAAAAGGAAACATTTAAGAACAAGATGTGTGGAAATAGTTCTTGCTCTGCACTTGTAAGTCCACTGCTTATTGTAAAAATATAGAATTTGTTGTAAATTTATAACAAACAAAAGAATGAATATATTTGATAGTAGACCTCATAGTTTCTTGCCGGTTCTACTCTCGGCTCTAGATTTGTGAACCGGTACGCGTTTATAGATCATCATGCGTTTATAGATCAAAATAGCTAGAAATGATCCTACATAAAATAGTTTGACTTTGCCCTTTCACAAGATATTTGAATTTTTCGGTCACTGGATTGATCTTATTTAGTAATTTAAAAGCAGTTTCTGATTTACTGAGGTATCGAGACGTGTATTAAGTATTTTGTAAATACATTGATATAAACGCTATCAACTTAGCGAACGATCAGTAGATAGTGAAAGTCACTAATAGATCATAACACCAAAATCTACGGGACGGGATTCAGTACTATTCCTTAAAAAAAAATAGGACACCATAAAACGATATTGCACGCTTTTCCTAAACATTGTGAAATCTAAAAGAAATTCATTTAAAACATTATTTCGTTATAAAGATATTGCAGACGTTCTAGAAATATCTTTTAGATACTTAGGTATCACGCTAAACACGACAGATGTACATACATACGGTAAATATCACGTAATGGCATAGAATACTTTTAATGTAATAGTGGCCACTAATGCAGCCGTCTAATTCCTAAGCCGATGATTAATGGACTCACCGTATACGCTTCAGAAAGCTAATTAGGGCGGCCCGTTCCGATAAATCCACACGAAACAGTGTAATAACATCGTAATCCTCGTTCGAGATGATTGCCTCGCCGCGATATATCTTTTTTATGCCCGTTTATCGCCCAATAATATAATAATCATATCATGCTGACAATAATGGCATGCCAAATAAAATCTACCTACCCTCTATTACAAGACACGTCAAACAATAACTTAATTCGAATCAATTTATTTTGTGCTTTATAATACCACATATAACGTTCTAAATTTGAAAGCGACAAAAAAGCTTTGTGACGTTTCGCTTCGGCGACGCCAGCGCCGCCGCTTCGGAACGGAACGTGTACAAATTGGCGGGAGTTCGGTGCGCGCGGGAAGGCAATATGTTTTTATTTCTTTTTAATTTCCGGTTCGTTTTAATGGCGTCGAAATCAATATAATGGTGAAGCGGCCAGCGCCATATTCGCATTTTGCGGTTTGGCTCATTTAACATCATTGGGTGCGTTTAAACAGGGCACGCGATAATGAGGCCTGTCGTTGTGTCGCTTATTTCGCATTTATATTTTCAATCGGCAATAATTAGGTGGTAAAAATATACGCTCTCCCGTGCAACTCGCATTACGCCAAACGACCAATTGTTTTGCGATTGATGGTATTTATTATTCAAATGCAGTTAGTGATAATATTTTTAGGCCATTTTATTGTATTTGATTTTTAAAACGATCAAGTGAAATAAAGTGAATTACTTTATAACGAGGCAATGTAAATACGACCATTGTATATTCAATTCACTGATAAATAATTTTTGCTTTTATAGGAAAATAAAGTTTGCAAAGATGTGGTCAAGAAAATGTCTATAATTACATTTTTGTCGCAAACTTCATTTTCGTAATTGATTTTAAAACATGTTATAGGACAAGTCATAGTTACAGGAAGCAAAAATAATAATATAAATACCACAAAGGCACTGCTTGTTCAACATAAATTTTCTGTGGATAAAATTCATAAACTTGTTGTAACATATAATGCTTCTCTATTTATAGCTCTTTAAAATCATAAAAAAAATAATGATCTGCTATTGACGATTTCTCGAAGATTATATTAACGGTTGCGCCGTTAGTTAAGCTTAACAAGGCTTTATGAATGCCACACAAATCATGATATAACAAGGAGGTTAATATAATAAAAAAATATCGCGCGAACTCTTTAAAATTCCGCTTCGCTCCAAACGATGAGAAGGGTGATTGGGCGCGCCCGCCGCTCGCATCTCATATTTTTCAGACGTTCTATATTTTAAGTGTGAAACAAAGTGAACTAGATGCTTTTTGAGATGCTTTATAGATAACTTTGCCTAGTAGTTCGATTAGTTACCATTATAGAAGTATCAAAATAGAAGGAGCCTAGAAAATTTTATTATTGTTAGTATATGTCAATTATAATTTAGAACAAATTTTATAGGTGATAGCAGGTGATAGAATATAACATATTTCATACCGCTCTTGCTGTACTTCTTATAGATTTACAATATACTGATAGATTGGCAATGAATAAGGATAGCTTATAGTATATGCCTGCGTCAGAGCGAGATAGAAAATTGTCGCCGATTTTTACACGCTATCGGGCTATAACGGGCTGGTGACATTTGCATCCAAAATAAATTTTGTTTATTTTTATATTTCCCTGTGCTTTGACGTGTATTTTTGTATTAACTAAACGTAATACATAATGGTTACGTGTACTGTGCCTGGATGTAGCTTGGCAAGGAAAGAAACCCTCAAAATTATATACTTCACGTGTAAGCATAATCGAAATATTTTACCGTATTAAAAAAATATTTCAGAAGTCTTATGCATGTTAAACTTTAATATAACATGGGAAAAATAGCAGACTTTTATTAATTAAAGGATCCAAATTGATCTTAAATCGATAGCATTTGTATTTAATAAAATATCAAATACGGAAATGTTAATATTTTCGCGGGAATTATTGTTGTAGTGGTTGCCACTATCGACAATATTACCGATATGTCTAAATGTAAAATTATATATCATGTGTGATCTGAATTTATATTTATATTTAAAATTCCTCTAAACTGACTATCTAATTCATTCATCCTTCGTATTCATATCATACGCCATTGTCATTCGATAACCGATCTAACAAAATACTTCATCTGCACTTCTAAGGCCAGCCAAGATATGCAGGCAGTAAGTTAGATATTTTTTGGTTGAGAAGAGGGTAGGAATGGTTGGCCATTTATTATAGGTTGGCCTCTTCTCAACCCACTCTTTTCCCCTCAAAATTTTTTAATATGTTCCCGACCCATCCTACCCAATAAAGCTGACAACGCGAACAATATCGGGAGAGTCGCGTGTGTCCATGGGCAACGGGATCGCTTAATCATCTCTTAAAAACAATATATTAATATTCAATATTTTTTTTTTATTGAAAAATATTAATGTTAACCAAGGTATACTTTATATTCTTTATTTTTAGTAATTTTAATTTATTTCAAGCAGATGTAACCCATTAATTTAATACTATTTATAATATATTTACAGTAAAAAAAAGGCGGTGACTTTGGTTATGTTTACTCCTTAGATTGGCAATGTTGCAGTGCAATCATCACGGAATTTCCATCACTGATTTCAATCACATTTAGAATGTTCAAAAGTTGTATTTTTTTTTTCTATTAGTGAAACTGAAAGAGATTACCCTAGTTGAGATATGAAATAAAAAACAAGCAGAAAAAGGAGAAAGTAATTAAGATTAAGTACTGCCAATTTATTTTTATTTTTTTCACAAATAGTTTCTGCGAATGATTCGACTCGCAACAGTAAGTGCTTAGTACACATATACACCAGTAAGTAAGTGTAAGCGATATTCATTTTGCTTAATTACTGATTTTTACTTGCGGCGTCGCCCGTTTAATATTTTCTGGTTAATAGATTTTCTTTTGCGATTTTTCTTAATTTTACACACAAGAGACAGACAGATACTATTTTTCGGGTATTTCACGCTTCATTTAGCAATATATCTATGCCTATAGGCCAGGTTCTAACACTAAGTGACTGTTCAGATATAATTTTTTGACTATCAGAAAGTTATTCGGAGTACAAAGGGCCCTCAGCCTTTACTGTACCCCTGATAGTGTTTGAAATTTCATGATGTTGAGAAATCAGTGTCGCTGCGATCCGTGAAACGTTTTGTTATAAATGTTTAATAAAATGCCAAGCACGTAAAATTTGTCACGTGTTCTATAACTTCTAAGGAACAATCAAATTATCTGTGTAATTGTTGATCTCTTCAATGCAATCAAGTGATTCGTTCTCTCTCAATTTAATCGATTTGCAATTATCGTTCGAAGTATGAGACGGGGTATATGAGTGTTTAAATCTATTTAAACCCGAACACACTTCGCTTTCGAACCATCTGCAATGGGGTTTGTTGCATTACTGCTATCGTTGCTAGTGAATAGATATGCCGGCTTCAGGATGATCGCACTACCAGGCGAAGCGTCCCGTGCCGTCACAGATGCGATCAACGAGAAGATAAGGAATTGCGAAGAGGTGGTACAATTTTGTTTAAATCGTCAGCTAACTTTAATATCTCTTTTATATATTAAACTGTATATTGTTATTTCTTTACTTATATTATAAATTTGACTATCACGTCTTAAGTTCTTCACCGATCATCATAAAAAATTTGCTCGCACGATTTCACTATCCGTGCCCATGAAATCGAGCATACAAGGGGGTTTCAACGGGTAGCATACTTGGTACCTTTCACTGTGAAAATAAAACACTATATTTCCAAAAAATTATATAAGTATATTTCATAAATTCTATAAATTCACTGCTTCTTATAATTCTGGGTCTTCCCGTTCAGTAACTTCGCTAGCCAAAAAATCAGCGTCCGTAAAAATGTCTGGATTCCACGGCACAATAGCAGTGCACTTGAAGAGTTCTACACCACGGCTAGTTGTTGCAGCAGGAAAAGCAGGTGTGAAAATTGAAGCCATCTAATATACAGTTATAGCTCTACCTGGGTGATTACGCAGCACACTACTTCGCACTCGCTGGAATAAAACTTCTTCAGAACTCCATGGAAGCCTCTATCAAGAGGCTGCTTCTTGTGGCTGCTGTGTGGCGGTAATGTCAACGCAATTATATTGTTCTCACGGTAAAATTCCACAGCTTTTATTGTACAATGTGACACGTGATTGTCTAAAATAAGTAGAATAGGCTGTTCCTTGGCCGGCTTCGCGTGGTCTTTGAAGTGAGTCAGCCAATCGAGGTATAGATCTGAGTTTATGAAACTGGAATCCGACACCATGCTGACAGATCCCGGTGGTGCTGCATCTAACAGTTTTGCCTTCATCCTCTTCCTTCCGAATATAAACACCGCCGGAATGAAATGACCATTCCCAGACACGGCATTGACGACAGTCACGTTGGTGCCTCGTTCTCCGCTGGAGATCTTGTTGAGCAAGCGTTTACCCTTTCTAGACAGTACTTTCGGTTGTTTATTAGGTACGGTGGATATACCTGTCTTATCTATGTTATAGATAGACTGTGGTGGAAAATTATATTTATCTATAAGAGCAGATAATGTAAAATCGTTCCACCTGCGGTCTGTTGAATCTCATTGCACGTGCAATGCTTGTGGATGTTGGCTGCCTAAGAGAAATATTTGGATGCCGTTTCAGAAACGCACGTAACCATTCCTTTTCTGCAATTTTAGTTTCTTTATTGAATCTATGTGGAATTTTATTTTTTTCGAATGCTGCGCTCCTCAATGCTTTTGGTGTTAAACCATAAAACATATCATCTAAAGTATTCAGATGCTTGCAAAACTCTTCTTCTACCTCTTTCGAAAATGTTGTATCATATCTGCCTAATTTAGTAGCACACTGTGGCTGTTTCAAACGAAATCGTAAAGTAAACTCGAGCATCCCTAAAGACGCAGCTACAGATCTTTTGCTTTCGCCATTTGTGATTCGCCTATGAGCCTCTTGGATAGTCTCATTTGAACAAATCTGACGAGTAGTTTTTATTTCTCTTCTCGACATTCTGAAAAAAAAAGAATTATGTATAGGTACAGGCAAAAAAAACGAATAAACAATTAAATAATCTATCGAAATTAAAAAGAAATAAAAAAGTGGCCGAATGTTACAAAAATAATATTTATATTAAACAACAAAAAACTCAGATGTGTAAAATTGCGCGCGCAATCTCACACGCACCCAAACTGCGCAATTTTACACATTGCAATATCATTCTAAACACCGCGACATTACTGCCATCTCTTAGAAATTGGCTCAACTTTTTCCTGTGTGGTCGAAACATGAGTGATACTGCCGCAATAAAATAATAGCAAATTACTAAAATTACTTGGATATTTGGTACAGTAATACATTAATTTCATCAAAAAATTAGATTAAAAGTGAATAAAAACTTTGTACTTACATAAGTTTTTTGTTTTCCATCCATACACGGTTTTTTTGAGAGCACACGCCAGTTGCGGCCGCTAACAAAACACAACTGAAGTTGGCTACGAAGCTCACTTTGTTGCCCCACTATGCAATTTTTTTTCGCCCGCGCAATCTTATACCACCCTACCCTAAAGCTAAATATCGTGATATACATTTCCTTTAAGTCGGAAATTGTAAACGAAGATGCAGCCCGCTTGGTAATAATTACTTTGTTGGAATGAAGTTCGTAGAACGTTTGTAACTCCTCAAGTGAGGAATAGGAAAAATACAACGGTCACTTCACATTGTGATGATTAGTAAAGCATGACCGAAACTTGTTAGGTTTTAGGAGTTTTGTACAAAAGCATTACACATTACATAGCAAAGTCAATATCACAAGTTTTAATATAATAAGTAACAGACAAGTAATTGAGTTATTTGGTGAACTTTCCATATTAGATATGTAGGTTTCCTCCATAATATTTTTAAACAAATAATAAACAATTCATTCTTATTTTTTTTTAAATGAAGGCTCAATGTTTTATATGTTTGTCGTTTATAATTTGTTTGTACGTAAGTGTAAATAAATCGTAAAAATGGCCAACAGTTTTATATAATGCATACAACATATTGATATAATTTCCGTAAACTTTTGATATTATTTGATATTATCTTTACACGATTAGTCCTAATTTAATGTTAGTAACAATTAAACAATAAAGTTTTCATTATATCGATGAAGTTGTAATTTGCTTCACTTACCTACGTCTAGTATTATCTTAACTTAGACTTACTTTCATTTACATATAAAAATATTACATAAAAAAAATACTGACTCAAAATGTATTAATTTTAAAACATGTTGGAACACTCCCCAAAAAATCGGACTGCAAAGAGCGGTAACGCAGAGCCAAGTAATCAAGCCAACCGGAAAGGGCTTGGTCGTCAATGATTTGAGAGGCTTTATGAAGTTGAATGTAGTCAAATGAAAAGAGCTACTAGAGAGTTTCCCCATACCAGGGGTGAGAACAGTATTCCATATGTGAAAATTTGCCTTTTATATATATGAAAAAGGGTGGGATGGCTTAAAATATCGCCTCGCTATTCTGAGGATGCCAAGCTTTTTTGAGGTCAATTTGGATTTGCTTTCCAAATAATCGCAAAAGTGCAAGTTAACGCTGAGAATTCCGATCGATGATGTGGCTACCAGAAAAATGATTTGAACCGAGGAGATACGACAAAGCGATTATTTTTAGCCAATCCACAAACTTGTCTCTTCTATTGGTTAAATTGGACTAAATTTAGACGATAGGGTTGTCTAAATTTTGTCCAATTTTACTAATTATAATTATAATATTTTGACACAAAATTACAAAAACCGACTTCAAACGCCTTAGAAGTGTACTTTCATGACATATTATTTCCGTTATTTTTATTTAAAAAACAAACTACTTAACCGATTTTTTTGAAAATTTTATGGAACTACACTTAGAATATTTTCTTTCCAACAAAATCATCAAAATCGGTTCATAAACGACGAAGAAATCCACGAATGCACATAAAAAAAATATACGATCGAATTGAGAAACCTCCTCTTTTTTTGAAGTCGATTCAAATCAAATAAAATTTAAGTAATTGAAGATTTTGCTCAGCAAAGCCTTGATTTCAGACACAAGTTTGTTCGGGTATTTATCGACGCCGTCCTGAGAAATAGCAATGAATGTTCCTGATACGCAGCAAATTGTTTATGTGCAGATGAAATAGTGTGGGCTATAGCAATATATAGAGAAAACGTTATCCGAAGGTTGGATTACTTATAGAGTAGCTGTCGAAGGTAATTATACCATGCATGACATAAGCATGTTCTTGGTTATTCCAAGCATGATTCATCCCATTTTTCAGCTATTTGGGTGCTCACCTAAGAATACCTTAACCCAGCTAAGAAATAACAACATGAACTCATTCTTGAGCCCATATTACCAGGTCACGGATTCAATTATTCCAAAAATAAAACGCATAAAATTTCAATGGTTTTCATATAAATATTTTGAAATTTTATTAAACTACGTTCCAGAATTCTTTCTCATTCATTAATAATTTGCGTCTACGATTACAGCTGTTCAATTAGAAAAACTACAGTTTTTCTTCGTTGAACTCAAATATTAGTTGAAATAAGAAGGAACTCGCCTTGAAGTTGATAACTTATTTGTTCAGTCTACTTTCTTATCCTTGAAAGAAAACGAGTGCACGGTGCGCTCTTACCTTTATTAACTTAAGGGAGAAAAGTAGTTTTTACATTTCCTTCATTAAATTTCGTACTACTTCGAGTTATTTAAAAATTCTGGTTCGAAGCTTACTAATGGCCACATTACGGTAGTTTACAACTACATTTGTCTTATTTACATTATTTTTTTTCGCTATAAATGGTTTTATTTCTATTAAATGCGAAATTTATCGGAAATGATTGTTTGTTAGAAATAATTTGTTTGATGGAATACTGTTAAACTTACAGATCAAAAAATACAGTGTTGAACAATTATTAATCAAACGAAATATTAAGAAACAAATTGTTGTTTCGTTTGTAGTAAATTGCATTAATTTGTTTTTTTTTTCTTATTATTGTCAAGTCATTGCCTCATTCGAGTTAGTAAAATATTTTTATACGTTTTATAGGTGTACCTTATCTGTATATTGTATAATGGTTGAATTATCGTCGGTAAAGGGCATAAATCGATAATTGTCATTGTGATATACACCAAGAAGTACATAGGTCAAAAATGCTACCCTGGCACGTCATTTTTGCTGATTCGGTAATTAGATCAGTTAGATAAGTTACTGAAATACGTTTGTATTCAAGTTTTAGATTTTATACGTTTAACGAGGTATCAGTGAACTTTGTTTTCTATCTTAAATTAAATAGTTTTTAAGTCATTCATGTACTTTGGTTCAAGTTTTATATTCACCGAATTAATCTGTTAACGTGTTATGGTCGTCACGACGAAAAGCTATGTTCAGGTTCAGAAAAGGCAAAACCGTTTCTAATCTATACTTTTGTTTTAAATGTGGGAGTTTGTATGTCTGTTACACCATCACGCAAAAACGGATGAATTGATTTGGTTGTAATTGCATACGCAGGTAGTTTATTTGCTGGATTAATATATAGAATTGATTTTGAATAAATTAGGAAGAAGATTCGCGGGCGTAACCGCGGTGAGGAGATAGTTGTACATAAATGTCAAAGTTATGACATAATTTTAAAAATTTAATCTTATGTGCAGAACATAAAGTTATTTTCACAAAGTAGTATCCTACACGGGAATAATTATGATTGTAGTATACCAATGCACACGTATGTACAATTTGACACTGTTAAGTAAAGTAAAGTAACAGCCTATTTTCAAATTCCCCCACTGCTGGGCTAAAGCCTCCTCTAAACAGAGGGCATTGGGCATAGTCCCCCACATAGTCCGGCCCCAGTGCGGATTGGCGAACTTCACATATTAGATATGCAGGTTTCCTCACGATGTTTTCCTTCACC
>DWHK01002114.1:0-10287 GCA_018247855.1 Graphium androcles
CTTCCCCAAGTACCCGGAGCCCTACGGCTACAAGCGCGAGCCCGACGCGCCCTACGACATGAGCCAGCAGCACCCGCTGCACTACGCGCAGCCGCACAAGCGCGACGAGGACGCCTACAACGGCATCAAGCGCGAGTGCGACGACCCCTACTCGTTCGTGGAGGAGGAGGCGATGTGCGCCATGCTGGGCCAGCCGCCGCCGCACCTGGCGCCGCACGACCACCCGCACGCGCACCCGAACATGCACCCCCACCCCCACCCGCACCCCCACCAGCTCATGCTTGGCCAGCCCAAGAAGCGCGGGCGCAAAAAGAAGATCAAGGACGAGAATGGGTGAGTCGCTTTCTCTACTCGTTTCTTTTATAGCATACGCTAAAAGATGATAGCCTCGATTCTTATTAAGATAATTGTGCAATTGCATTGTGCAGCACCTGAGTGTCCAAAGAAAAAGTCGAATGTTTATCAATAGGGAATCCGATTACTCGTCGGATCCTCTAACATTCCCTGCTATTTAAGTGATAGTCACTAAGCAGAATTCACTCTCAGGTAAACACCCCAAAGCAAAATCCTTTAGCGCATCCTGTGTACTAGCTTTGTGCACCCGGTTGTGGTTATGGTATACAACTCGTCTCTTAGAGTGTTTGTAAGGTTCTTTTGCATGTTATGCTGTATTCTCTTATGTTACGCTTCAGTATACTCCCATAGATACTCAATTGAGTTGTGATCTGGCGCTTGTGCTGACCAGTCTAGAAGGACTAGGTTATTGTCTCTAAACCACCGCATAGTGATTGCTGATTTGTGACATGGAGCATTGTAGTGCTGGAATTTCACGTCATCTAAGTTGGTATCGCTTCAGCTACCGTGCCGCCTTTCTAAAGAAACATTTCGCCGATGCCACTACCAGCCATGTCTAACAGTAACCTCCGTGTCTAACAGTAGGGCACGGCACAATCGGGATGGTATTCCTCACCGATTCGATGCCTTACAAAAGTTACACCTGGCGTTCTGAATACCTAAAATGGAAACAAAACACTTGTTTTAAAACTTTCATTAATTTTACAACAAGAGGATTACTTACTTATGACGTAATTATTATTACTGTCTCATACGATGTTAAGTATAAAGCCTACATCGAATTTGGATTCATCGGACCATATAACATTCGACCAAAGTTCAGTGAAATGTTGGTACTTCAGAGTTCATTGCAATAGGTGCTTTTTTTTGTTGTCGGAGAGCTTGCAGTTGCAGCCTCTTAGGTCTGCTTCCGCGAGTCTTTTCTTGCAGTTATTGTTTTCTGAATATTTTAAAAGTTGCACGTTTTATGGGGTGTCTAATACTTTTGACCAAAGCTGTATGTCCAAACATATTGTTAAATAGTCTTTAAACTCTCAAGAATTGTTTGTTTAATCCAAAAAGATTTTTGTAAACTCGATGGCGGGTTTCATGAATACTCTTGAAGTGATAAGGCTTTGAAATGATAAGAAATGTTCTTTGGGCGAAGTACCTCAAGTCACAGTAGAACCTTGCAGTGTAGGTTTTTCAAAAGCGTGTTAGAAAATGTAAGGTAAGAATGGGTCACGCGACGCCGTTCACCTTCAAGCATCGCGATTAGCGGGGTGCAGGCAGAGGGCCACGGCGTTAGGTATTATGGTAATTCGGCGCAATCGATGGCGGTGAGTCGGGCGGCGCGGCGTTGCGTAACCCGCGTGCCCGGGGCCGGGGCCCGTTGCCCGGCCGGCTGCGCCATGCATCGCCGCATCTAATTGGGACCCCTACCACTATTCGCACTCGCTACTCCCGGCTGACTTCGCATCGGCTGCTGGACCCATTGATGAATATCTGTTTTATCACGGAGCGACTGGCATCTGACTCTGTACATTAATAGTATTCGAGTTTTGTCTCACAGTCTGACTTCCTAATTTCGACTTTTGTAACGCAATAAGAGCAGACCTATGTTTTATGTATTCATCTTTAGTCTATACTAGATTGTAGAATACTGCTGAGCGTAACAGGTCGAACGCGCATTACTTTTGTCCCTCGATCACTACTATAGTTCCCGTGATACTAAACGTTCTGTGCCCTGAGACCTTGGTATTAATACACTCAATGCCACACTTAACGGAGGGTATCTTTGCATTAAATATGAGATGTCATGTAGGTATTCATTTGGCAGTACCCTCAAATCTTATAAGTGCCAGTAATTCGCCGCGAACTTGGACTTGCGATTGTTTTAGCTTTTTAAACTTTTTCACATTTATTTAAATATCTTATAAACTACCAAACCGATATTTATACCCAAGAAATTTAAAAATTGTACTAATATTACATACATTCAAAATTCTATTTAAATTGGAGCACTAGTTCGAGAGTTATCGCGGAACATACATACATACATACAAATAACGTGTTTTCGCCCCGACTCGAATTGTAAACCTCACCCGCTTCGCTCGCTCGATTAATTATAGCTGTTTAAGATTCTAGAATTTTCACATGCCCATCTGACAAATCGACTTGCAATTCAGCAACCGATTGATCAGTTACCGTCACTAGGAAGCAATGACACTATGTCCATTCCCGCAGGATTCGAACCCACATTACGTGTTTAACTTTAAGACCACTAAGGCAGTTGGCTAAACCGTTGGGAACATTGTACATCCAACGCTGGTATTCAGCGGGCGTCCGCCAGGGCCCCGGCGCCACTTATCCGATCGATGCGATCGCCTTTAACCAACGGCCCCTATTCGATGGCGTGTCGTGTGAATTTGGAATTGATCGATCCGCCACATGAACTACGTAGAACGAATTACGCTATAGTTCCCTTAAAACTTGAATTGTAGTTTGCGGCGAAATTGGACCTCGCGGTTATTTTATTTTACATTTATTTCAATATCTCTTAAAAACATTACCGAAGTTGATGGCCAACTAACTTAAATATTGTACTATTATTACCTACATATATTCCAAATTTCATTTAAAATGGAGCACTGGTTAGAGAGTTATCGCGAAACATATGTACATACATACATACATAAAATGCGTTTTAGCCCGAACTGTAATTGTAAACCTCACTCACTTCGCTTGCTCGGTCAAATATCAGTTTATGTTTCGTCTTTAAAACTATGACCGGGTTAAGTCTACTTCGTAATATTAACTAATATATATATAAATATATTATCAACAGTACAAAAAATTCTAGCACTATACTGCAGCTTCATCTTCAAAGTGAAATTGTGATTTAAACCATAAAGGAACACACACAATAAACAAAAAAAAAATTACTATTTTCGATAAATATTTTTTCTTTAAAGGTAAAACCACTCATTTAATTTCTTAAAAGAACAATATTGGATGTAGGAAGTACCCGGAATGTTAAGAAAACGTTATGTTGATAAATTAAGATGTTTTTAATTTGTAATTACAGCTAATGTTTTAAAAGTTAATTGGTGTATTATCTTATTCTACTACCAATACTTTGAGGTTGTTGTGGTAATATTAGAATCACGTACCAAGAGTTGATCAGAGAAAGTATTAACCAATCAAAAACACAAGAAAATTTTCTAAACATCATTTCTTTCAGTGTTAAATGTTCAAAATTTATATTAAATATAATTGCATTGTTCTCAATAATGCCATATTATCTATAAGTATAAAAATATAAATCAAACTATAAAAATATAAATAGATATAAAAAAAATAAATTAATGCAAACTCTTACCCACAGTACTGGTATACAAAACGTAATAAATTTAAAATCAAATAATTTTTATAATTTCGTATTAATGCATGGAGTTGATTGACCTTTATTGTTACCAATCTACTTAAAGAACTACCAAATAATCATACTGTCCTCCTTCTTTATATAAACTTCAGCTGTGCAAAATGTCGCAATCTTTATCAATATATGGATACTAAAAATATATATAGCATGTACCTATTCCATTTGTAAACACATAGTTTCCCTCGGACAATTGAATCGTTTTGAGCGTCGTCTTATGTCCTAGATCACATATAAGAAATTTAAGTCTAAAAATAATTAAATCCGTGAAAATATGGAAAAGTGTATGATATTTTACTATCGCATTTAAATATTTTTAGTTAAATAAAAGTAGATTTTTTTTTGTGAAAGAACAAATTGCCTAAAATATTACGTGAATTTGTGACCCCATTTAGTGGTAAGTAGTCATTTTTTCTATCAGTTCGTCCCATTGATGTTACAAGATCAAATCAGTACTGATAATTAACTTAGATGAAACTATTTTAATGAGGAGAATATTAACAATAACGAGTGAATAGGGCTTGTATTTATATGATGAGGCATAGTTGAGTTAGTAAGGATACATTTTTTTTATTATCTTGTTAACATAACCGACAGATCAGACATAACACAAGGCTATGTATCACTGTCCTTCTGTCCTTCTGTCACTGTCAAGTAGCCCTTCTTTTTCTTATTGTGACTCAGATATCTTCATATCGTAATCCGATTTAAGTCCGGCGATTGAATAGGCCGAGGCAAAACATAAATATTCTGATGACTGTATGGCAACGAGCATAGTTATGCGTAAAAAAGTAAAATCAGCGCTAATACTCTAAATAGTTACAGAATATTTGCGCTGATTTATCAGCTCAGTTCATCTGTTATCAACACAGTATATCCAATCAGCTTTCTGTAAGCAACTGCATAGGGCTCAACTACATACGTTAATCCATACTTTGGTAAAGTTGAGCTTTATGCAGTTGTATACTTTATTCACACCCGGGACTTGTTATTTAAATTTAAACAAAACTGCGAACGTACCCCGGATTCGCTCGTAAATGTCACTTTTTCTAGAATTACTAAATCGGAAAGAGTGTAATAAAGGTACGACTGGTCAAAAAGCGATGTTCCATTTTCCTTGGTCAGAACTATAAGTCAGCACGCCTTCTATACCTTCGGGTACACGCTTTCATTTACAAACCATACGTTAACCAAGTGAAACTCGCCTTCAGTAACGCTCTATACTTACTTCATCTTTAGTGTTGTCGTTCTGTCAATTTCCGTAGAAATTTTGGGGCGAGCTTTCACAATCGCACCTAGCGGTTCGCGAGAGATGGAGAAGGAAAGGAAGAGAAGGAAGGAGAGGATCGTAACCACGGGACTTACATATACCAGATGTTATCATAATAAATATTTTGTTAAAAGATGTGTGGGGCTGTTTTTGGGTGATATCGTGAGTTGAAGGATCTCAACGATAAGCTATTCGCAGAGTTTGGTTCTAGGATTTACTTTGTGGATCATCTTTATATATGATCAGTTTGTCTTTTACTAGCGAACGGTGTCAAATCAGTAGCATACGCCGATTACGTCAAGGACTACTTCCGTGTACAATTGAAAAACTTGCGAATGCTGCGGGAATATTTGAATAAGATAAAGGAATGAGGATTGAGACGCCATTTGAGATATATTCCCCCTACGTCGAAAATTTTAAGGGGCAAGTACCAGAGGTATCCTGGGCTGAAAACGGACGTTATTTCTATTAGTGTGGTGGTGTACTTGCTAGGACCAGATAGGATTGCGAGTAGACAAAAACTACTATCTGTTCGTGTGAGAAGAAGGTGTGTCGATTGTCGGCGATTCCTAAGCGTCTTAGGGTAACCTGGGTCGCTGCGGCCTGCCAAACGTCGCAAGTTCTCACCTTAAACAGTCGTTTTGAAAACGGTGAGTTTTTGTGTTTTTTTGCTATGGCAGTATGTGTGATTGGGAAACAGACGAGAAGGATCGACATCATGTGTTTTGATTATGTTCAATTCATGAAGATACGAGAAAACCCATACGAAACAAGGTACGGTATATTACCGTGATCGTCTTCTGACTCCACGGAGAGCTATTACGACCACTTAAAAGAATAAACGCGCGCGTAGCACCAATGGCGAAATAGAACAATATATGACATGATAGCGAGTAATCCATTAGCGTTATGTTAGCTGAAGAAAGAGGAGAGTCAACCATAGAAACAAAAAATGTAGATTAAATAACTACAGGATTATTTTGACTACTAGGATAAAAAATGTACATGAATAGTACGAATTCAATTCGTCTTTACTTATTTGTCGGTATGGTTATTAATAATGATACTGTTGGCAACAAAACTTATGTATATGAATGTAAATTCGTGATTGAGATTTATGATACTTTCCCAAATTATGCAACATCATTCGATATTGATTCTTTACCCTATTGGATGACTCAAAACTTGTAACAAAGCTTTTGAATATTGTTTTAAATTTGAAGATGTATTTTCACGCCTCCACATTTATGTTAAGAAAGTAATTTTAGCTAAAACGATGTGTTAGCTTCGTTTATAAATAACTTTGTATTTCAAAAAACTTTTATTCATATTGATTTATATATATTTGAAATGAAAACTGCTATTGGGGAAATGTCAAAAAATAGCAAGGCAACATCGGCACGGATCAATACTATCTGGTGAACTTTATAGTTAAAGTAAACAAACAAAAAAACATTTATTTCCATGCGTATTTTACAAAGAACTAAATCTTGTTGTGAAAAAACATAACATTTGTGTTATAAAACGTAGCATGTTTTGTTATTGCATGAATAGGTTCGTATTGTCCATGGAAATAAAATGGCCTTGTGAGGGTATTCTGTGGAATAACCCCTGTTAAGTAGATTCGTCTGTCGATATATAGCTTGCACTCGTCTGATAAAGAAGAGATAAATTTCTGAAATCCGCTACTTGATCCTTTGTTATAAGTATTCTAAAATATAAGTATGAAGAACTAAGTTTTTTTTAAATTGAATGTCATTTAATGTAAACATTGGTTTATATTTCGTGTTTCCAATGATTGCGTTAGGAGAAATAATTTTGCGAGGGTGATAATGTAATACTACACATTCGTATTTTAATCTTATATTCGCTGTAATATGTAATATTAATGGCATTTATTTATATATTTCTATTTTACACTAGAATGATTATATACGAAATTTAGCATATATTTAAGACTAAGTATCTATAAATATTAATAAAATTCAAGATTCTGTTTGAATAGTCAAAAAAGAGCATTTTAGTAAATGCATATAAAAGTAATTGGGTACTAATAACGAAGAACTAATTTTTAAAATGTGTGTGTTTGGATCAGCTAATCCAAAACGGCTGGACCAATTTCGAAGGGACTTGAAATGGTAGATTGCTGATGATATTGGGAGTAATTTAGGCTACTTTTATTTTAGAAAACGTATTACGGTGCCGTGCAAAAAAAATCTTAAAATCACGAGTGAAACCGCAGGCAACTGCACATGGTAAATAAAACACTACTTTGAGAAATTTTCTCGTTTAAATCACATTTTTGGAAGAGAAAAGTAAATTATTCTTTGTTGCGAGCAGCAAGTTTTATGTGTTAAAAATATATGTCTGTCTCCTTTGTGTTAAATCAATACAAATTATTTATCCATAAACATCTTCACTTAACGTTAGCTGACAGTCACTTTCATCTACCATAATTTTTCCACGCTCTCACATTATTATTTATTTTATTATACATATATGTTTCTACAAAATAATACGGAAAAAATAAGGGAAAATAATTTCAGTCCACGCATTATTCTATTTGAACATGATGTTTTTCTATTAGTTAAGCAGCACAGTATGAAGATTTCGTTTGCATACCCTATTAACATTGGTTGTTATTCAGTTTTTGTTGGAAATACGAAATGTTACTTAATTATTAAGTTGAAGTAGAAACTATATTTCGTCACTAATGTGAAGGTAATTTGCTTGTTATACATAAAATAACCTAATAAAACATTTTGTAATTTTAACTATAACTGCAAATTGGACCACATTTGGAAGTTTAATCTTTTGTAAAAAAGTGGACGGCTGTACGTAGTTTTATTTTATTTTTAGCCAAAAATCTCAGCGCTATATTTTGGCAGCGCTGTCAGGCATATTATTTAAAAATTCTTTTTTGCCCTTTCTTATTTTTATATTTTCATTATAGGCCTGTCAGCTACCAGATCCTAGGTTAGTTTTGGAATTGTTACTTGTCCGTCTGTGTTATGTATATTTTAGAGTTCAAAAATTATAAAGTCAGGTTATTTATAGAATATTTTATTATTATTTTATTATGTACATTTGTGTACAGCGAATAATACATTTAAAAAAAGTGTCATAAACAATTATACCATGAAAGTTTTTGTTTAAACAACATCAACTATTTGTCTTGCCATGTTATAGGGTCTGGCTTTTATCTTTTCTCGATAAGCCCAACGGAGAAATCACGTTAAAGACATCTTTTCCAATAAATTTAAACAGTATTCGTCGGTTTCTATGGACGGTGGACTACGGGGATGCTGAGTGGACTTTACCTGAAGATACAAGAGAACGTTTGACAACGAGAAAGCCTTTTATTATTGGCCAGCGCTGTCATGGGAGGTCTATTACACTTTTCTCTTTAAGATTTTTTTTTGCCATACGTGGGTCGCACTGAACGTCATTAATAATAAAAAACGGCTTACTGTAGAAAGTTGTTATGCTTTTATTGTTTACTAAGTAGTTTCCGTTCCTCTATATATTCTCGCATTCGATGAAAGTACTGAGAAAAGCAGTGGGCCTATTCTTCCGAAGGGGTCTCTTTTATGCCATCTGCGAACGCAATCACCGCATCTTCAGAGCTCGTAAAGCGAATACCTCGAAGTTTATCTTTGGTTCTTAGGAATAGACGGTAGTCGCAGGTCGTCAGGTCAGAACTATATGACGGATTACTCATTATCTCTACACCTGCAATCATAATGGAATATTCAATTGTTCGTTTCGAGGAGTGCGTAGCATACCAGTCTGCAGAAACTGTTCTTTTCAGACTTCCATTTTCCAGCATAAGTAACCCTAAATGACCGTTCAAACCAAAGAACGAAGCAATCATCATTTTTTTTACTTCTTCCTTTCTTCACCTTAGCTGATCGATCCTCATAAGGAAACACCCACTGAGCAGAATTTCTTTTGGTTTCGGGTTCGTAGCAATATATCCAGATTTCAAATACAGCATTCAAGTCACTTCCGTTGAACTTTTCTAACATTTCGTGACACCAGTCAATTCTGGTTTTCAGATAAAGTACGGGGAATCCATTTGGCGCGTCGTGACGCCTAAATGTTCGTGTAATATTTTTTGTTCCTGACTCATGTCAATGCCTAAACTCGCCCGTATGTGCTGGTAGGTCACTTTTTTATCTTCTTCAAATATGCTTCGCCTAGCACCGTAAGTATCTTCAGATAAGGTTGTTGAAGGACGTTTCTCACGCAGATCATCAGTGAGATTGCTATACAAATGCAATCAAATGAAAATAAAAAAGGTTTCAGTGGCAATGTTTCTAACAGGCCAGTTTAAAAACTCCAGGGATCATAAGGATATACATCTTCCTCCTCCTAGCCTTACTCCCAAATTACTCGGAGTATAATGTATCCATATTTTACCTTAAAATGAGTTTTTATCCAGAGCGACTGGCATCTGACGTCCGCAATCCAAAGGAATAAACTGAATTCATCAAAGGTGTTCTCCACAACCGGGGCTGACTTTTCACGTGCCCATCGAGGATCACATTGCAAGGATCATCTTAACTTTCAGGTAATCGGGTGATCAGCTCGTATTGCTCTAACCCATCGAATAAACAACAACACAAATTCACCGTCACCCGCGGGATTCGAATTCAGGACGCCTGGCTTGTAAGGCAAGAGCCTAATACTATAATGATATATGGACTTACACAATCATATTCGAACATTGTAGGAATGGTTATCTAATACCTATTTAAGTCAATTTGGAAAATATTTTGTAATTTTAGATATACTACTATACATATACATGACAGATACATAAAAATTAATTATGTAGTCTATCTAAAATGGGCACAAAATACAACGAATATTTGTATAAATAGAGGTATATTTAATTTCATGGGACACGATAAAATCATAATGTAACTATGTTCTTTACCTCACAATAAAGCCAAAGTATAATAATGGGCAACATAATCACTTAAAACAGATGAACTTGCTTGCCAACTTTCGACTTTAAAAAATCTCGTTAAGGTGTTGAAATGTATTAATGTAAATCCATAATTATAAAAAAAACTCCACTCACTTACTTATCAGGAAATCTCCAAAATTACAGGTCGGATAAACTTAAAATTTAGTATAGTTACTCCTTTCGCGGTATCGACGCTTATTAAGAACGATTTTTTTAGTTCTGTTCATAACGGATGATGCCGTGGAGCAAGTAGACTTGTCGTTATGA
>DWHK01002115.1:0-10287 GCA_018247855.1 Graphium androcles
CTTTAACATTTTTTTATTTGTCTTTTTAAAACTATTGGCTATCAACATTGTTATTTTTTATTTAAGATTATAAATTTGATTTGGAGAATACTTTTTGGCTTGAGGAGGCTATTATTTTGTAAAATTTCACCAAATTACTTTTTAACCTGCTTAAAGCTAAATAACCTATTTGAATTATTATACAAATATTTTGTTTGACTATACGCCGTTGTATCTAATGGTTGATGTATACTGTAGAAATGATACAGTGCTTTTTAAATAATAGTTAGTAAATAACTCCTTCGTCCTTAGTAAGAGGCGATTATAAAGCCCATAGCATCGTGGTCATAGTTCCAAAATCCCTATGACCTGGGACCATTTAGTCAGCGATAGGTTTTTTTGTTAGGTGTATGTCGCGTTCAAAGTTATCTAACCAAAGTTATTAAAAAAATGCCATCGTTAAAATAATATTTATTGTGAAGGAAGCTTGAGGTTTATTTCGTTAAAATTTAAAGAATATGTTTAATTATTATTATAGCCTATTATTTGTATGATATATGTGATTTGTGTACCATTTTGGTGTGTTGAAGGCCCTTTGTAGCATTTATTGTTTTGAATCATAGTAGTGTTTACATCCTTATTATAAATGCAAGCATAACAAGTGCTAAATATAATTTCCATATAATTTTATCCATGTTTAAAAAGTACATATTATTTTATTATTATTATTATAGTAATTTAACACTTTTATGGTGAGAAATATTAGATAGAACAAATGTTTTAACATTATATTAGTATATTAAGCACACCAGTGAAACTTATACTATTCAATTTGTTGTATAATAAACTTTAACTTTTTTTTTTGTTAGGGTACAGGAAAAAAATAAAAAGGCAATGGGATAAATGCGGGTGTTAACAGATTTGCAAATGCAAGTATTGAACTGTTTCTCTTAAAATCTATTTAAACTGCTTAAGTTTAGACAGATTTTAAGAGAAATAGTTAAAAAAAAATAAACGATAAATTAGGTCTCCATTTTGTTTCAAACAAATGCCCAAAAAAAGTGTAACTTTTTTTAATGCGATTGTCTATTTATTAAGTTTATATCGGTATGTAGTTATAATATTAAATATTCATTGCATAGAAAAATACCAAAAAAACCATATCAACCTACACAATGTATGGTACATTTTAAAATGGCACACATAGTTGATAATAATTTATTTTTATTACGCAAAAATACACCCAAAGACGCTTTTTATAGATTAATTATATGGTAGTGGTTAATGTGACATAAATATTTATATTCTTACTTAGTATAATATCTATGGTACTACATTATTTAAGACACTATGATTATACCTTTAAAGTCTTTTGTTTATAAACAAAATTAGAGAATTTTACATGTAACCTCTGATGTTCTTTATTCGCAATGCCAAAGATAATATTTAAAAATATCTGGAAACACGTAACATCGATGAGTAGACTTCAAAAAAGGGTTTTTTTGAGTCCTCCATTCAAAATACGCTCACTGCAACACTATCATCTTTATATAGAAGTCACGTAAAAGTCATAAGCTTTTTTTATTATTGCCATGAAAATATTTTTAAAAGTATAAAATTAGCAAGACATGCTAATATTCGATAAAGGATATTTTGTGGCTATTTCTTACCATACTTAAAGTTACCTACAACTGTTAACTCTTTATAAACCTTAGTTTTAATAACGAAGTTATTAAAATTTGTGAAACATAAAATACATTATTTGTTTTTGTGATCAACAATGCCCCTTATATTGTACATCATAAAATCCTTATTTGTAAGGATACATCTTCACGTGTTCTATCAAAAATACCAACCAATGCAATTGTTAAGTTTTGAAAATAATATATTTTTAGTTTAAGACCTGTTAAATTTCAAACAAAATAAGTTCGTTTGTAATTTTGAATATTCCTAAGAATGTATTTGTTCTTCCAAATAGTGTAATTTTACTATAAAATGTAGTACATTAATTGGTTGAGAAACATTTAGCCAATAGATTTGTTTGAAAGAAGATAAGAAACTTTTGTTTAAAATTTCCTATCCGTTGTAATAGGTACATAGCCACATTGAATTTTTTTTCAAAGCTTTTCCCCTTTATTAATAATGCATCAAAGATAAAATATTAGACTTAAATTTGTAAAAACTATTGGCGTCTCCATAGAATATGTGCCTTTTCGATAAGTTGGGAGATATATAACTAGTTGTTACATATTCCTGTGGCGATCTCGTGAAAGTGTATAAATCACCTAAGCATCTGAGATGAATGTCTAAAATTAACCCTCATGTGGGAAATGTGTGTATTTTATAACAATAAACATACTATTAATGTTTGTAAAGTCCAATAACGTAAAAAAATAATCAACAGAGTTTGTGATTAGCTAATTTAAATAAAATTAGTGTCTTACTATTGAAATTACAAAATTTCGGTTTCCACAATTGATTTTTTAATACTTTTTAATATTTTTTCGTGTATTCTGGGTTTTAACATAATTTGTTTAACCATTTTAATGATCATGGATATGTTTATGATATAGTTGAGTGTCTTTATGGTCATAAGGTTACACTAATTATAATAAGTAACAGTTAATTCCTACGGGAATGTGTTTTATTTAATCAAAACCGACTTAGCGACTATGTTGTTGCATTTGTGTAAAAATACCTATTCGGAACTCAAATATCAAAATGAAAATTGTTAACTTTAAAAATATGTTAACATATATTTGTATCCTTTGTTTTAAAGATTTTTTTTTTATTTATTGCCTTTTGTTAGTTAAACCATATAATAATTGTGAAATATAGAAACAGTATTTTTAACTTGATTACACGCTATGTTTATCGACATTTTTTGTTATTACAAAACGGATTTGATATGTTTGTTAAATGTTATTGGTTGGGTAAATATAATTAAAATAAAATATAAATTATCTGTTGTACGAAGTGTTATATTTAATGTGGTGTGAGTGGATGAGCTTTGTTGTGCACAATATCTATTATTTTTTGTATGCGTTAAAACATGGGAAATAAATAATTGCGTAAGTATTATATGCGTTTTTATGACTATGATATGACGGGTCTCAAAATTTCAATTTTATTTAATGATTTGTACTAAAAATTATTTCCTACATGAACAACGTTTAATACAAAAGCATTATTATATAACGTATGTTAAATCAATAAGTCTTTAATCCTTTCAAAATTAATTATTTTGAAAAAAAAAAACAATTATTTTAAAGAATTAATTGTTTGTTTCGGAGTTAGTACCATATGACTAACATTAATTTAAAAAAATGTTTTCAGAAACTAGTTTTAGAATAATTAATATTACAATAAAATTTTATTAAAGGCTATGAAACATTTGTTTATCGAATTAACGATAATTTTATTTTGTATCTGTATAATATATTTTCTACAAAATGTGATGAGAATCTGTGTGACAGTTCGCCTCGTTCCGCCGCTGTCGTCTGTCACTCGTTATTAGAATTAGTTAGTCAGCGCCGATATTATATTAATTATTCAATTTGTAATATTATAACTGGAAATAGTGCCGATATAAAAGTAAAGACCTTATTTAGGTTTCAAGAATGTTGCAACCGTTAATTAATTCATTTTGGAACGCGGACGTTTGGTTACCGCCAAATACGACGTGGGAAGATATTGCCCCTGGTCCACATAAGGCGGTGGTGTATACGGATCACCGTCACGTCTTCTTTCCAATACCGTTAGCGTTTGTGTTCATAAGCCTACGTTATGTATTACAGAGGTAAGTCCATAACCTATTCCCTGAAGTATTCTCAATTTTTGTGGGGCGTGTACTAACTAATGCAAATATACTTATCGTGTGTCACTTACAGAACATTTTAGTTGAATAATTACAACTTAATTTATATTAACTGCAATTTGAATCACCACGGAAGTTAATACTGTGTTTGGTTTATAATCATATAAGTATTTATTTTAATTTCTTATACATACTTGAATAAGTTATTGTAAATGTATCTATAAGAACGAAACATCTTCGCCGGCACTTTGTGGGTTTAAATTGACACGTCTATTAATCATTTCTATCAACATAAAACGTTAGGATCTTTTATTGACCATGATTCATTATGATTTTTATTATACTACTATATATTATGTATGTAAAATATTGTAATAGAATATCTATAAGATTCATATACTTTTTCAAAATAATAGACTTTCATATTTGATGGCTGTAATTGTCTATTTGTGTTGAGAGTACTTAAAGGTCAAAGACTTAAAAAAAGTTTACAGAGATTCTTGACTTTCCCAAAGATTTAATTCCAGTTAAATTAAATGAGGTTAACTAAGCCTCCTAAGCATTCAGCTTGTGATGCATCTATCTCTCTTAAACTGCATTGGCTGATGTGTCCCAGTAGTTCATCAATGTTTTCTTATGACACTATCGCATAAAATTATCGTCCATAAACAGACTTTATTTTCAAAAATGCTCTCACACTAGATTTTAAATTCAAAAAATCCAATTGCAGATTTTTTTTAGAATTTGGAATTTTAATATAACATGTGTATACATTACCCCATAAATGATCTATTTGTCTTTTGTAGACAAAAGGTTGGGGTAATTGTCCTTATTTCAGTATTAAATTTGTCTTTTACTATTTTTTAACAGCAAAATGTATTGCAAAGCTACAGTAATTATACCAATTTCTATAAAAAGATCTCACAGGGTATTATGAGTTTCGATATTGTACATTGCTAGAATAGCTCTTTTTTTAATAATAAAAACTGTATTTATCTTGGCTGCGCTATCCCCCAATAAGAAGATTAAGATGCTTTGGAAGTAGTAAATAAACAAGCTGTGCAAGTAACAATGTCTGTTAGTTGTGTTATTTTTCGAATTGTGAAGACAGTGGAGCTCAGTCTACCAGCAAGAGATAAAATATGGGGGTTCCACTGAAGACTAGAATGTAATTCCTAAAACACAGTGGAATCTGAAATATTTAACATCAGATTAAGGGCAACTTACTTGGTTGGCTTGGTGGTAGCACAATGTCCAGGTCCAACCTATAATTCAGTATTCTCGAGGGGAACTTGAGTTCAAACTCAATGAAATTGTCAATGTTAAGTGTTGATTTACCATATACTTGATGGTGAAAACATAATGAGGAAACCCGCATATCTGGGAAATACTATAAATATTTCTAAAATATGCGAAGTTGACCAATCCTCTGGGGTTTTACTCAATAATACTGGGGTCACGTTTTGGGGCTCTTGGCTCTTACATTGCTTACACTGTTAGCCATGCCAATATCAATTTGGCTAACAGTAATTTTGTGATAAAGAAGTAATCTGATAAGTTCTGATCATAGACAGATATCTTTCAGCTGGAGCATAACATCTGTCATCTACTTTGCTCTTGCTCCTACCGCACTTAAAAGCTTACTAACCTGGAGAGGCAAGGATACTACCACCTTACAAAAAAGCCTGAAAAAAAAGTATGAAATAAAATATGCTTGCCTTTTGGTGTTGATGGATGGCCATTTCTCTCTTTTATTCCCACTCCACATATAGTATGGAACTATCCAATAACCTATTTTATCTAATTCCAACGCTAGCAATACACATGCAACTCTTCGGATATTGTGTGTCCTGGAGATAAATTTTTTCGAGAGAAATGTTGGCAAGTAAGCAGATGGTTCATTTGATGTCAATTGTAAAAGTAACCACTTAACATCATTAAGGTGATAGGAAAATAAAATAATCTTAGAGCATATAATTAATGTATAGCGTAATTTAATCAACATAAGGTGAACTGCATACTAATTTAGCAATTTCTGAAAAATTTAAATAATTCCAGTACCACCAGCCTTTATTGAGTAATTCCTTTATAAGATGCTCCCATGATTGACTCCCGCATTAATGTGACACATTGATCATTTAATTGTATCATTCAATACGTTAACAAGTATAATAGAAGTCAAATGGTTGTACAACATCATTCCGGACTCAATGCAAGCAATTTTATGTTTAACGCAATTGACTATGAGCAATATTAATTCACTGTCTGCTGTCAGACGCATTCTTTCATTATCCAATTTATTCTAATTCAAACAATAATGTGGTATCTGAGAAATGGGTGCTCTTAAATGTTTTAACTTACAATACAACTTACAATGTGGGATATAGAGTTACTCATATATTACTAGTAGCTTGTCGTGAACTTGGACCTCGCGATTATTTCACATTTATTTTAATATCTCTTAAACTACTCTTGCTCGCTCTGTCAGTTACAAGCAACAAATTATATTAAACAAAGGCTGTTCAAACTATCTTTGTGTAATATGCTGATTTGAGTTTCTTTTTATTTGCAAAGGTAGACAATTCACCTGATGTTAAGTGACCCTGTTACACACGGACTCACACAATATCTGAGGATCTGAATGTCCATTGTCAGCCTAGGATACAGAATAGAACACAATATTGAATAGGATGGGTGAAGAAATATTAGGGAAGGAGGGGTAAAGAAGATGATGGGAATAGCCGTCAGGCAACGCCAAAAGCCATGCATATTTTATTTTATGGCAACTTTGTTTGAAGGGCAGTGGCACTCAAAATAAATAAAAACCGGCCAAGTGCGAGTCGGGCTTGCGCACGAAGGGTTCCGTATCATTACCTATAATAACGGAAAAAATCATGTTTGTTGTATGGGAGCCCCACATCTGTTTTTTAGTATTTGATGTTATAACGGCAACAGAAATACATCATCATCTGCGAAAATTTCAACTGTCTAACTGTCTCGGTTCATGAGATACAGCCTGGTAACGGACGGACAAACAGCGGAGTCTTAGAAATAGGGTTCCGTTTTACCCTTTGGGTATGAAACCCTAAAAACTAATTTAAGGTATACGTATCGTACGAATATCTATTTTACCGCAAAATAATAAATCAAGTAGAACCGCAGCCTACAGCTCGTCTATAATATTTTGCACTAGCGGTACGTCTACTCTAGAACTGCGCTCTTAAATTTCAGATTTCATTATACTCCGCCTTATTATATCTACGACACAGTCCCTGTAAAATTTCATTGAACCTTGAGGGTTTCATTCACAAGACGTCCGGACGTCTTCCAGTGGACGTAGTGGGGGAAAACTGTGCTTGAGCTATTCAAAATACGCCCTTAAGGGTTTCATTCACGAGACGTCCGGACGTCTTCCTGTGGGCGTAGGAGAAAATTGTGCGCGAGCGCGAATGTATGGACAACTGTTGCGGACAATTTACCCAGACTATTCCCTCGGGAAGACGTCCCGGATGTATCGTGAAAGTGGACATTATACTGTTAAAAATTTCTTTGGTAATTTACCTAAAAATGTGTAGGAACTTTTAACGCTAAACAATTTAGTAAATTTACTACACAACAAACAATTTATACTCAAAAATTGTAGAATTACTCCTCATCTTTATAGATTTTCTAATATGCTTTTAAAAATTACACACATTGTGTTATAATTTGAATTCGTACACGCTGATTAGTAAATTAGCCAGCTTATGTTTAGTAAAAAAATGGTAATTTTACAAAAAAAATTTACAGTGTTTACTATATTGTTTTGCGTTAAAACTTCCTACACATTTTTAGGAAAATTACCAAAGACATTTTTAACAGTGTACATTACCATTCGTGAGATACAGTGGTCATACATCAGTCTAAAGAGTCCAAGGTAGTAGAGCATAACATCCTTCATACAGCTTTTGCTGCACTTCTACCACCACCCTTCACAGAGCCAGCATAAAATTAAGTATGCATGGCTCTTAGGTTTGCCGGATGGCCATTCCTACCCTCCTCTTTTCCCACTCCCTTCCCCACCAAATCCTTAACCCATCCTACCCTTTAATCTAACCACCAATTTCCATTTTTCTGATGTCGTGTGTGCCCATGGGCGACGGGTTCCCCTTAACCCTTCCCTATAAAAAAAAGTCAAAGGTATTTCTTTTTTAATTCAAGATTATCGGAGATGTCGATACACATGTACCCAGAATACTGCTGAAAACCTCCGCTATTTTTGATGTTTATTAAAAAAAGTGTAGTTCTCACAGCCCTGACCCACCGTCGGGAGAAACGAGCGTCGACTAACAGTTTTTTCGACGATTAACGAGGCCAAATTGACAAGAGGTCGTTGTTAGACGCGTCATTCGTTTTTTTTTTGTATTTGCAAATGTGCTGTGAGTTCGACTAACAAATAATTCTAACACTGGCAACAAGAGCATCCACTACTTATTGTTGACTCTGATCTTATGAAATTATAAAGACAATATTTTTAATCCGAATTTATTGGATTTTTTATTTCAATACAAGTCGGCAAGCAAGCAAACGTAAGGTGGTAGAGCATAACATCCTTCTGCTTTTGCTAAACTTCTACGGCCGCGCTCGCACGGCGAGGTACCACTGCCCTTCACAGAGCCAGCATAAAATTAAGTCTGCATGGCTCTTAGGTTTGCCGGATGGCCATTCCTACCCTCTTCAATTTACATTAATTTCCCCACCAAATCCTTAATATAATCCCAACCCATCCTACCCTTTAACCTGTTTTATCCAATTACCAAGGCTGGCAACGCACACGCAACTCTTCGGATGTTGTGTGTGTCCATGGGCGATGGGATCACTTAACATCAGGTAAAACGTCTGCTCGATTATCAACTTTTTGTATAAATAAACGGTTCACCTGATGTTAAGTGATAATTCAACATCCGGAAAGCTGCCTTTGGAATCTTATTTAGGGCTAGCTGTTCCTGCGATTTCACTAGCATGATATTGCTTTCAGGTTTTATTTTTTTTACACGGAACCCTAAACCTTTTTAAAAAAAAGTAGCATAAGTTACTCCTTATATTATTAGCTATCTGTCAGACCAAGTCCCATAAAATTTGGTTAGCCGTCTCGGAGATTATAGATTTTAAAAATTGTTTTTTTGTTTATTGGTACCGTATTTAATAAAATTTATTTTGACGTAACAAACAGACACTTCAATTATATGTATATGTGCATTCATGTCATCATGTATAGATTCATATATCATGTACATTAGAAAGAGAAGGTCACAAGACGAGTGCAGGGAATCATGTCAGACTACTCGACCACCGTCCCACGTGCATACATTAAAAGAAAAAGTAACAGCATATTTTCAAATTATCCCACTGCTGGGCAAAGTTCTCCACTAGCCAAAGGGTATAGGGCATAGTCCACCACACGGCCCTAGTGCGGATTGAGGAACTTCACTTTTTTTTTTACAATAAAACGCTGCCCTTTTTATATAAGCTCTAGGCTTATGTTACAAGGGCGTTTTACTAACATAAATTACATATACACAAACACCCAGATCCGAAACAACTATTTGTAGGTCATACAAATATTTGCCCCGGGTGGAAATCGAACCCACGATCTGTGACGCCGCAGCTAACTTCTTAGCCACTGCGCCAACCGGCCGTCAAAAAAGATCCATATTAGATATGCAGGTTTCCTTCCGATGTTTTCCTTCATCGTCGAACACGTTTACCGTGTGCAATCAGCTTTTTCATTGATGCCGGCACCTGGATTCAGGTTCAGAATTAAAGGCGAGAACCCGAACACTGGGGTTACCACGGCACATCTTTTGGTCTACTAGTACTAGATGACCGTCTAGTAAAATTCGATTTGATTTTGATTTAATTGAACTCAGGGTCGTTTCGAGTATACAGAATTGAAGACGAGCGTCCGCACACTGAGTTACGACGGCTCACGTATAAATAAATTATGCCTAGCTTGTGAGGTTTTCAGATGACCATTCTTACCCTTTTCTATTCCCACTTTTTTCTCCTTCCCGATATCACCTATTCTAAGGCTCGTAGCTCTTTCAACAACTCTCCTAAACTATGTTTAATCTGGTCATCAGTAGTAAAAACAGTCTATTTTCAAATTTTTCCACTGCTGGGTAAAGGCCTCCTTTAGACAGACGGTATAGGGCATAGTCCACCACGCGGCCCCAGTTCGCATATTAGATATGCAGGTTTTCGCACGATGCTTTCCTTCACCGCCGAACACGTGGTAAATCAGCACTTAAAATTGCAATTAAGAAATGACAATTTCATTGGCGCCGGCACCGGGGTTTTAACTCAGATTCGCCTTGAGTATAAGAAGAAATAAAGGCGAATGCCCGGACACTAAGCTACCACGGCTGTCTGATCATCAAGTGAAAATTAATAAAGATAGTGATACAGCTCATAGACATATAAGCATTGTATCACTGCATTCAGGTAACAAT
>DWHK01002116.1:0-10285 GCA_018247855.1 Graphium androcles
GAAGAGACTTCAAGTCATTGCAAACCACGAAACAAATTCACTTTCGCTGCTAAATATATGCACAGCGTCTTTACTGTCTATATTTAAGTTCATTACAGAATGACCCCTAGGTTGCAATTAAGTAGTGATGACAGGATTTGAAGAAAATATTTGTCAATTATCGAATATGACCGGCAAGATTTATACAGTTAATGTTTTTTTGTATATTTTATATATAATCAATCCCAGAAAAATCAAATCATGCGAAATAGATTATTTTTACGTATGTACTTTATTTTTCTCATAAAGTATAGAGTACAATTGCTTAAAATAACGTACAATACTTTATAATAAAGTGTGAGTGGCAACCCTACTGGAACACAAGCCAAAGGGCTCATAGTTAGGGCAGCGTTTAAAAAAAATAGATATTCCCGTAGATTTCTTGACTTGAAAAAAAGTTTTTACAACATTTTCTGTACTAATATAAGACCACAATTTATGTATGTATGTATATATAAACTGTACTTGGCGAAAAATATAGTACTTGTTAGTTATTTGAAAATTGGCACATTTCCAAAAAGAACCCCATTTAAGTTTTTCTTTCATTCTAAATGCTGTTTTAATTTTAACTAAACAAGAAAACTAAAGTGTGTACTTATGTACATACGTAAGAGATTATACTGCTTAGGTCAAACAAAATAAAAATAATTCATTACATTATTTGTAATGAATTATCCTTGCATAATTATTACATAATAATAGTAAAATTTAAGAATACCTTAAAAGTTTTTACTAACACTAGCACAAGGATACGCACACGCACACGCACAATAAAAATAAGAGAGAAGTATGGGAGGTCTCTTGCCGTATCTATAGTTACCAAAATCTCACTTAAAATAACTGTTGTGATATAGAAAAATCGGCCCGAAAGACATTTTTATATTTTGACACACTGATAGTTCCTAATATTGAAAACTATTAACAAAGAGACGGTTTACGGACAATATTCGTCTGTTGTACAAAGTGTTCATTACTGAAATTTCGGGCGAATTAACCGGGCTACATGTCTATAATATCAACATCAAAGGGAGCGGCATGAAAATGTAATTTGTTTGGATAAGGCCGCCTCGTCAAGCTTTTTCCGATGGAAATTACGCGGAACAGAAAAAAATGGAATCCGTCCGCAGCCACGTTGGATGCCATAATAGGATTTAAAATGTAACGACGCGGTAATGATATTCGTAATTTTGCAGGTGCGTAAGGTCACCACATACACGTACGGGATAATGTTCGGAACAGCTAAACGAGCAATCATAACGTTTGAGGGCCTTCGTTAAAGAAACAGATTGCATTACCAAAATAAGGCAATACTCTTTTCTTTGTTGCAGTAGTCAAGTCTGTTATGTTGACTTAGTATCTGATTTTAATGTAGATTAACCTTGTTAACTTTTTATTTCTCTGGTAGGGTGGTTTTCGTTTATCTATATTCCAAGTAGCACGTTGGATTTTATTCACGTCTAGCCCGAGTTCTATTGGAATTTGATTAACTACTATTGATGCAAGCGAGCAGACAGTTAACCTGATGCTAAGTGATCCTGCCGCTCATGGACGTACACAACATCTGAAAAGTTGCGTTTGTGTTGCCAGCTTTGGAAATTGGATAGAACAGGTTTATCAGATAAAATGGGTCAGGAAAATGTTAGGGATTCGGAGGAGTAAGGAGCGGGAAAAGTAGAGGGTAGGAAATGGCCATTCGGTAACTCAAAAAGCCATGTGTACTTAATTTTATGCTGAAATTTTGTGTTGGTCGGTGGTACCTCATCAGGCGAGTGCGATTAGAAGTGCAGCAAGAGCTATATAAAAGATGTTATAGTCTACCACCTCAAAGAATGATAGTTTTCTATTTGAGTCGTCCGAACACTCGTGAATGTGGCCCGTTGAAGAAGATCTATCTTGTTTTGCGTCTCCTCTGTTGAACAATTTTGAGTGTCTATGCCTAAAATCTTACTCATTTTTACCACGTAGCAACAACGCTCTCATAAACTCTCTAATATACTAAGAGTACAAAAGCTAGCGTTTAATTCCACTAGCGTCTAAACCTAGCAACGCTCTATAAATTGTAGTAGGCAGTCTACCTAGAAAAAATCTGTAAAAAAATGTGCAGTCAAATACACATTTGTTCTTTTGAATATTTGTGTTATCGTGCTAGGCCGTTGCTTCCTGTATAACAAAGTTTTCAGAACGGAATCAACGCCGTTATTCGAAGGCTAAGTCCCCTCCGGTCGCGAACTAAGGTCGGCGATAAAAGTTCGCTTATCCCGAGCGGTGCGCTTCGAAAGCTTCCCGTATTACTGTTATTGCGAAAATGAGTGGTTTTTACGCAGACTACATTTATTTTTATCCGACTTTAAAAACAAAGTTCTGATTTAATTGTATATTTGGTCCGTATGGGAGATGGAGGCAGAAAGCAAAATATTAAATGTACATCTTGCTACACTTAGCGGCTTGCACAACCAGACAGGTACAATCAGGTAGAAAGTAGGTACTCCTCTTCTTTATTTTTGGAAAAGATTGGAAGCGATTCACCTGATTTTAAGTCATTGCCGATACATTATAATCAAGACTTGCAGATACGTTCCTAAGCTTGGATAAATAGGTGCCTGGGTAGCAAGGAGTGGAGACATTATGGATTCCTAAATATAGTTCCATCCCCTTTTTACCCCATGACTTATTCTCAAAGTTGGCAACGCGCTAGTTTTTGGATTGGTAGATACCCGATATACTGGTTATCTGTTAACAATAAAAGGTTAATTAGTTAATCGGAGGGGCAGATATTGCGATATTAAACCAATCTCGTAGAAAATCATATTGACTAAAGTAGGCTTATTTAAATATTAATATGGCAACAAAAATTATGCATCAGCGTAATTTATTGTAGCTCTTTTACATACAGATGTGGAACATTCTGTCAACCATCAATGAAATTTTTACAACGTATTTCATATCATTCCTGATAAAAGTAGTCTGTGTCTCTGTTATTTCCTTGTAAATATGATAAAATGTCAAGTCTTAAATGCTAAAGAAATTATTATGAAACAATGTATACACTGTGTCAAGTAGTAGTAGGGTTCCTTACTTTTACACTTTTTTGCGTTATTGAGTAAGAAACGTTCACACAAACTTTCGTATTTACAATAGTAGTAGGATATAGTATTATACAGTTATGACTTGGAACTCCTTCCGTACTTTGACATTCGACATTAGACGTATCATTGTGCGACTTATATAGCTCGCTAGTCTCACACCATATACGACTTTAATTGTTGAGTACCATACGGTTAATTGGTTTCATATTTTGCTCCATAAAAGATTGAAGAATTTCATTATTACTGATGTCTGCAGTTTTTACTATCATAATTGCTATTGCTGAATTGAAATTAGTGTATAACTCGTTGGAAATTTAAGATTTCTTTGAGCAGTTGCCTTATTTCCGTGAGGGAAGGGATTCAATTTGTTTTAAAAATTAAATATTTTTAAGAAGGAGAATGTAAATTTCTTGATCGGATTATTGAACGTCCATAGGATTAATTATTAAAAATACAAAAAAAACCTTTCGATGTTCCGTTGTGCCTGTCTTTAAAATAGTATAATAAAAATTCAAAATTTTTTATTATACTATTTTAAAGGATTTTTATTTTAAAGGATCATTACTCTATCTTAAACGATTATAATTTGTTAAAAGTAATAATAGAAGACGATTAATCATCGCCCTTTGAAAACTTCTCATTGTTATATAAAACTGTTTTTCAAAGTACTATTTTAGTACCCCGATACCCTAGGGTATAATTTCTTATAAACGGAAAAATATTATTTAGTTGAAAAATTATTTGTATACCGATTTTTGCAACAAACCATGAATTAAAAATACTAGCTAAAATTTAATGTTTATTTCATAAAAAGTTTTATTATATTTATTTACGATGTTAGATAGCTCATATTACATGACTTTATTCATTTGTAATTATTATTTCATACAAATGACGTTAAGGCATTAAAAAATGAATTAAAGACTGCGGCATAAACTAACAGAGAATCGAAGCCCTTATGTTTAATTCAGGAGCCGAATACCGCGTTCGCTAAACCACGAGATCGTTATATTCTTATCGGGGATTATCAGGCGATCTCTGCCTCTAATTTATTGCACGTACACCCATTTTAAATGAGGGAAAGTATTAGCCCGGGTTCACCGCTAAATGTAAATGCGTAATGTATGCGCCGACGCAATTTAACTCCTTCCCCGGGTAAATAGAGGTGCGTGGGCCGGGAACGCCGTGGCTGCATAATATCCGCGAGGGTTGGATGCGCTTCGGAATAAATTGAATAATATTATACCGTTACGTTTACTTATTGCAAATAATGGCGCGTCACGCTTGGTATGAACTTGCCTGTTTTAATTGGATTTGCCTAAATACAAATCTGTATACTGGAGGTAGAAGGTGGAAGTATAGGACCTAACACTGGTGATGGTGAAGACGGTATTAAAGATTATCATATCCTCACTAATTGTGAAAGGCGGAATTGTTTTAATTGCAAAAATTACTTTTAGATGTTCGTCCCGTATATTACCATAGTATACCGACACCTAAAATACGACTTGGAGAATATAATATTACATAATTGGTTTTAGTAGAAGTAAACAAATTGTTTTTTAAATCAAAATTACTGAAAAATTATGTTACAAAAGTTCATTTCTAAGACGTTTGAATTTGGTTTTTTAATTTTCTGTGAATGTCATATTTGTGATATAAAACTAAGCGAACAAGCAAACGATAAATGCACATACGTAATGATGTCTCCTATATATATAAGCGTTTCCAATAACCCGTGTGGTTTTAAGCTTAGTTAGGGAGCTGTGTTGCAGTTATGATTCCAATCTTTCAGAGCGTGGGTTCTTATTACTTCCTCCATTCGATTGCTACAATTACATTTCTGTATTCATTTCGCCTTTTTAGATGTAATTTATCTATAGGGCTTGATTATTCTTGTAACGGTAAAAGTTCCTGCTTACTCTTAGATATTTTGTTTTAGTTAAATATTGTGTATCTAATTTTAGCTTTCAAATATTTATCAGGCAATAATTCCTAAAGCATTTCTTTTTTGACAATTTGTAGTGCTAAAGCAAATTGTTGCGGCATAGGAAAATTACGGCTACTTAACAAATTAGATTTCATGTTCTCTGGAGGTATATATTTGCAGGTTTAGAGCTCTATATTCTTGAATAATTTTGATTAAAGCCACACAAGTAGTAGTTTCGCTCCCACAAATATGATATGACTTACAAAAGCATGAAAGTCATGCCATATTTGTGGGAAGCATTAAACAATTGAAGTAACAATTTCAAGCTACTTTTTACTATTGGGAATAGACAGCGGTATTGCTATGAAGTATTAATTATTTTATTATTTAACCTTTATGCACATAATTTGTTCAAAGGCGGACTTAATGCCAATGGCATTATCTACCAATCGACCTTAGGGTGATGCAGAGATCCAGAAAAACCGGAAAGGTGCACAGAATGGTGACATAGGAAAATATTAAAAAAAACATATTTTTTGAATAAAGTTTATATATATATAGTATATACACAAAATAAGTTTATGTATATATCATTTTACTTTCTTATGTACACAACTATTACTGTCACAGAAAATTGCCAAACTGACTTAAATCACCTTAGAAATGAACTCTACTAACATTTTCTGAAATTATTGTTATTAAAAAAATAATTGCTAAAAGGATTTTTTTGAAAATTATACATAAGCAATTTGAAAGTATATTCTTTCAAAAAACCTTTCACAATTGGCAATGAAATCAGTAAACAAGAAAAAGAAAGAGACATACAGCCGAACATAGAACGTACTTCTTATTTTGAAGTTGGTTAACAAAATGAAAAACGTACAGACGGTTCACTCGATATTAAGGGATGACCGTAGCAAATACACCCATATCATCCGGAGTGTTTCTAGGTTGTCAACTTTGAATGGAGTATAATTTTGGGCAGGAGGGGATAGGAACATATTTAAGAGGAGAGAAGGAAAACACTGCATATAGAAGAGAGTAGAGGCTTTCGACAATCATAGTTAAGCGAACTTAATCTTACTTTGATTTTGTATGCGAGGTATCACCTTCCCGGTCGAACAAACTGAATACAAAAAGCGCTGTAATTATATTCTGTTCCATTTAAAGATAGAGAAAAGGTAAACGAACATAAATCACTTTCAGGAAATCCGTCCATAAAAATAGAACAAAAACATTTGATACGAATATATCCTACTATCATAAATGTGAAAGTTTGTGAGGATGGATGTATGTTTGTGACTCTTTCACGCAAAAACTACTGAACGGATTTTGATGAAATACAGTAATATAGCATCAGACACATAACATCAGAATAATGAACAGCTTATAAATTATAAGGATATCGTGTAAATTTCCCAAAATATCAGCTGAAGAAGTTTTTTTGTCATGAACATAATTCCACGTGGGTGGAGCCGCGGGCACTGCTAGTAATGTTATAAAGCATTATGAGAATAAGTCAGTTTCTGCTTACATTATGCAACTAACCACGCAACTTCGTCTGCGTCATATAAGAGAGGATTTGAGAGATTAAGTGTTTCCGTGACATTTTTCATTAATGCTCCGCTTCTATTGGTTACAACGTGATGATATATAGCCTAAATACTTCCTCAATGAATGGGCTTTCCAACACTAAAAGAAAATTCCAATTCGAACCAGTAGTTCCAAAGATATGTGTTAAAATACAACTAAATAAAAAAAAATACTGTATTTTTCGTTACATTGAAATAGCTGTTTTATTAAAATTATAACCTTTGCTTGCGTTCCATCTGCAATGCAAAAATATGTAAAGTGCCCATTCACGGTTTCGCGAATCTTGCGAAAATCTCGGGATACCACTTCACGGTGTCAGACGTACAATTTGACGTCTATTTATATAAAATTTGGCGGACGGTGTAACGTAGATGTTGCAGCTTTGAAATGCTAAATATATTCAAAGCGAACCATTTTTAAAAAGTATCTACAAAAGGCAAGATAAGATTCTGTCTGGATAAGATAAGATGATATTCTTTGATATTACTTTATAAATGCTGTAATTCAATAATTTTTAATAGCGTTTTTATTTTTTCATTTTAACCGTATATTTTTGCTGTTGTTTTCTTTTTTATTACATTTTTAATTAAGAAAATTGTAAACCCAAATGTTTCTGTGCAAAAAACAAAATGGGAGTAAGTCATTGGGACTAAGAACTGTTATTTTAAGTTTGTCTGATTTTATGTTAATCCTGTTGATTCCAAGATGAATAAATAAATAAAATAATAATAAATGCTGTGACAACAGACGAAAAAGCTCATACATGTTACGTGAATCTTTGCGTCGATACATATACCGGAGCTAGCTCCTCACAAGACTTGTTTAGAACTTTGTTGATTTCATTCTGCGTAGTTCACAGAACAGAGTAGCCAACAACGACAACAAGTTACATTAGCAAACAAGATAAGTTTATATTAAATGAATGCAGCAAAGTTTTAAACGGACGGGCAAGCTGATAGTATATTACGAGTATGTTTAGTAAAGATAGGTCATGTCTGCACGTCATCGAATTTGTATCTCCATCAAGAAACGCGATTTATCAATCATTCGACACTGTGTCTGGGTGGAACTAATTTCCTTTTATTTTGGAGATGGGTATTAATAGGATAGGGATATTTAAACGAGGTCTGCCGTGTTAATAAACAATGTAAAATATATTACCGCTGTGTTTAATTTTGCGGCTGCGAGAATGCCTTACTAGTAGTTGAAAAAATAAATAAAGAGGCACTATAGAGGCATCATAGGATTATGCGTAGTTGCTAGCGTAGCATTTCGTTTAGCACCAGTGATGCTAACACACTTTTAGTTGCAGATGGCCAGAAGAGACTCCTTCATTGAACTCAATATGATTGTAATTCATACTCAGCATTAATCATAAGGCACCTTTTCGAACTCATCTTCTATAAGGCACTATCGGACATTATGCGGGCACGTTCCAATTACTTTGTCTGCTTGGTGATAACTGGAAGCCAGCAGCTTATTTTGAAGTCAACGAGCAACACTTTGATTAAAAAGACACTTTCCATGGGACAAAAAAGAGGTCAATTTAACAATTTTTCACTATAGTAGAGAAGTCAAATGTCTTGATTTTGAAGTAATAGGTATAATATATATATATGAATAATCATAACTTTTTCTTTATCGATTAAATTTATTTTGAAAATCATTGTGTGTGTTAAGTTCAATTTGTGATGTATTAGGAATTTTGTTAGAAACATACTTATAGATATACATATTTTTTTTTGGCATCTAACCGCCGTATAAATATGAAACGTATACCAGATTTTAAGTTAGACCTACACCAATACAACTGTGAAAACCGTATGCAATTTAATGCAGTAGTCCTTGTGTGATACGCGTACAAACATACAGACAGATAGACAAAAATATTTTTTGTCTTCTATTTCTATCAGAAAGACAGCTTATATTTTAAATAAAACAACTTGATGGATTTTATCGCGGTTTATTTATAGGTTGGACTGACTGAGCACTACCCGTTAAAATTTTAAAATAAACCGCGATAAAATTTGTAACGTTATTAAAAAGCGCGGCCGTAAAAGTGCAGCAAAAGCTGTATGAAGGATGTTATGCTCTACCACCTCGTACGAAGAGGGTAGGAATAGCCATCTTGCAACCCAAAAAACATGCATACTTTATTATAATCTTTTATTTACTTTCATCTGTCCTGTTGTCTGTCTGTCGGTCTGTCGGTCTGTAATCAAATCTTGCAAGTTAAATTTGATCCACTTCCCGGTTTCCGATTGAGCTTTTGCATTGCATGCATGCATTTCGGATGACAATACAATATTATTATGACATAGAGCTGATCTGATGATGGAGCTAGAATGTGGAAATAGGAACTCCGTAATTAAATGACGCAACCCCATCGAGTTTGGGCTCATTTGATTCATCTTGACGAGTACTTTGATACTATATGGTAATCAGATTCTGATGATCGAGTTGGAAGGTGGCCAAAGGTACTCCGTAATTAAACAACGCAACTCCAACGAATTTGAGCTCGTTTCTAAACAACCCTACAAAAACTTTGCTACCTTACTTTAAGCTCGTTTTTGGAGTAGTAATTCTTCGAAAACGAGCTTGTAATATAATATTATCGTTTTGCATTATGCTGGAATAATTATTGAATTTTTAAATTAAACAAAGAAAATATAAGTCCCAGGCGCGTTACTGATAAAAGCATGCATAATTAAGGAGCATTTATAGTGAATGAAAATCTTTGTTGTATCTTGTGAAAAGTAAAAATAAAAGTCAAGCTAGCAGGATTCCTGACCGCACACCATTTTGCCAGAATAGACAATATTAAAATAGTTGTCTGTGTTAAATATTAAAAATCATGTTTTTGTAACAAATTTGTTCTGGATCATATCTTTTGGAAATTGTGTCTCAGTGGAGGATATTTCTGTAAGAAATATTTGAATGAAAAATAATATTAATTCACGACTTTTTAAACCTAAAATTTAATGCAATTAAAGCTGGTGTAAAACAATTTTCGAAGAATATTATTTATTTATTCGTTCTAATACCTCCTACTATTATTTAATTTTTAGGAGACGTTAATAATAAACAATACTATGACCAGCTAGGTTTGCCTAGCTATAGAAATATTCTGAATATCTGTTTAGATATTCGTTTAAATTAAATTTTATTTTTGTATAGTACATATACATATTTTAGTGTACTTACTTAGAGGTAGTTAAACTCTCTGTCAATTCCCTGTTACTTTCCCAATAAAAGGTGTTTAAAAATAGCTTACAGATTCGACTTTTCTATTTAACGATTTTACAGATGCTAATTTTGACAATCAGAACTTGTTAATAAGCTATATTTCCAAGCAGGTTCAGACCCTACGTTTATAGTACTGCATGTGGACATGCGAGCAAAGGTGATAGATGGTCGCGATCCGATATACAGACCGTTACCGCGACCGCCTTCGAATAAGATTTAGCGATCTGGAACCTGAGTGTAGCCATTTATTTATTTCTTATATACAACAAACCATAAAAACATACGTAAGTTAACCGTTTTATACGTTTTGTTAACAAAAACTTTCCATCTAATGAAAATTATTAATTATCTACGAGGTGGTAGAGAATAACAGCTTTTGCTGCATTTCTAC
>DWHK01002117.1:0-10285 GCA_018247855.1 Graphium androcles
CTGCCATCTCTTACGATTTTTGTTGGTAGAGGTTTAAGGGTGGCAGAGTATAATATCCTTTCATCGCTCTTGCTGCACTTCTAAGACCACGCTCGCCCGGGGAAATACCTTTTTCGCATGACTTTTTGGATTGTCGGATGGCAAAGGAGTGGAAAAAAAGAGGGTAGAAAAACCCTCTTTTTTTCCACTCCTTTGCCCTCCAAATCCTTAATATGTTCCCGACCCATCCTACCCAATAAACCTGTTCTATCAAAACTGTGTTGTTCTATCGACAACGCACATGTGACTCTCGGGAAGTTGTGTACATCCGTTTGCGACGGGATCGCTTAACATCAGATGAATTTTCTGCTCATTAGTCATCCTTTCCATAAAAAAAGAAGTGATGCACAGACCGACGGAACTGCTATCATACATAATCTGATATTCACCTGTTTTCCTGTCAAGTCGACTATATGGGTATCTGAAACATGGATTGCCTTGATTTTCGGCTAAACAGAAGATCAGATCATATTGCCCAGACACAACTATAAAACCAGCACATAAATTTAACACCCCCTCGAAATTCTTTCTCACGACCCATAATTTGTTATCATAGGTTCAAAACCATTAGGCCTGCGAGACAGCCTCTTTCCCCATCTAAAAAATATCCCCATAAGACACGCTCATTGCTAATTTAATTCCGCACACAAACAATCCATGACTCCATTACCATTGGACGCTGAGCAATGGGTTTAATTCACGCCAATATAGTATGCTATCTAAAACTGCTTTTCACAGTTCATTTTTAAGCAGTTATGACTCGACAAACGTTGCGAGAATTATCAAATGAGTGTATAATTAACATTTAATAATATCTGCACACTTGAAATTTATTTATGTAGGATAATGCATCACATCTTATTCGCCTTTACGCTATAATAACAGTAAATAAGTCGCTCACTCACACACTTTCTTTGTCCAAAATCACAGGAATGTTCATTCGTTATGCGTATAAAAATTTATTTGATTGAATATTTGATGGTTTAAATAATAACTGCGCGTTAACATTCCTCACTACAAGCATCGAAGCCTAACTAATCTCAGGAACATTGGCAAACAGCTTTTGGAATCTTGTTATGTTATACTCGAAGACTTCTTCTATATAGAGGTTTATTATAACAAACACAAGCCGCGCAAAGTCAAAGATTTCACAGAAATCTTATGGAGTCTTCGCTTTGCTATAAGTTATAGGGATTAATGGTTATATCCTAGCATAGAGGATATAGCTGCACCATAGCAACCACGGATTACGATTACCAGTAAAAAGGTGTCAGATTAACATATATTCAGGGGGCTTGGAAATATCAGATGGCTAGAGAACCAAGATGAAGAATCAAGAGAATTTTCTAACAGACGAATTCAACGAATAATCTGCAACATCTAGCTGGAACGAAGGCTGCCTCAAATATGCCTTGCCCTTTCTTAAACACGTTTAGATTTTTGGTGATATTGTAGATTAACTATCACCCCTTGACATAACAGACAGCAATCATCACTATGTGTGAACAAGGAGTTATTAGCCATTTGTCTATCATATCCTAAACTCTATGTTCCTATTATGTATTACCCTAGCTCAACTAAGAAATAAGAACACAAAGTCATGGTCTGTGAT
This sequence comes from Graphium androcles, assembly GCA_018247855.1. Lineage (NCBI taxonomy): Eukaryota > Metazoa > Arthropoda > Insecta > Lepidoptera > Papilionidae > Graphium > Graphium androcles. The sequence goes on from DWHK01002117.1 coordinate 1,652, forward strand.
AACATGATAAAAAGTTTACATAGAACAATTCGAAGCATAACCATCAATTGAACATAAGTGCAAAGTAAATGTTTTTGTGTAGTTTTTCTTAAATATATTTCTAATTAATAATTTTACCTTATTGAATTTCATAATTTTTTATTGAAAATTTATTATCAAGGACAAGTATTTATATTTTTAACAATTCACCCTCGGTTAGCATTAAAATTAGATTTCGACAAAAATAAGATTTTGGTCAATATGTCCCTTGGAATTTTGCAATGACAGCCCTACATGTCCGTAGCAGTTTCACAAGAGGCGAAAATACAGCGCAGAGCTGAGTTAGGAGTGCGGTAAAGGACGTCGAACCGGTACCATAGACACATAGACGCATACGAGTAGAGGCGGCAGTGGGCGTAGCGTCCGGCGCTAGCGCGCAGGAAACCGTAAAAGCGCAAGTGGAGCGCGCGCATCTTTCCGGAAACGCGTTTTCCGGCACCGCATCGCTTACTTCCGCCTCACATCCTCCGCTTTACGATCGCCCGCTCGCGCGCGCCTCTATTTCGGGATGCGGACGTTGCGTTTGCATTCTTGAGACGTGCATCCTACGTACCGTTCTATTACGGCTGCAAATCAATACTAATAATAAAGCTAACAGTTTGTTTGTTTGAAAACGCTAGTCACTTAAACTACTAACATTATTTGAAAGTATTTTTTAAAGATGTTTTTTTTTTAAGATTTAAGGCAATTTATTATATGTTTCCTTTAGAAACCACGAATGAAACGATAGGATGCGTAAAACCGCGGGATACAACAAATCGTAATCAAAATCAACCGCTGCATTTACCAACAATAAAAACATATTTCAACTGAGATAAATTTTTGATAGGCTTTATTTAATTTATATATAAAGTATAAACAGTTTAATATATCCATATAATAAGTCTAACTGTATTTTTCTTACTAAATAAGGCAATAATTATAAATAAAGTGATGTATATTTAAAAAACACAGATTTTAGGGAGCACTGTCACTGCCTAAAACCTGTGTTTTATAGATTACATCAACACATTAGACAGAAACCATTTACAAAACAGTTAAACACAAATCTAATGGATCAAATACTTTACACCAATTAATCCAGAAACACTAACATCAACCGTCTTTGGTAAACAAAAAAAAAACGCAAACTCAATCACCGGAACAGCGGAAAAAATGTCAATACGCGCGAACGACGAGCGAACAAGCGAGTGTTTTAGAAAGTATCATTCCGTCGGGGAATTCGTTATAAAAATCGTATGGCATTGTTTGTGGTGGTTTGGTGAAAGAAAGAAAGGAACGAAGAAAAAAAAGGCCGTAGTAAAAAGTAAACAGTTGCGCATTCCTTCGGCTAGTGCACGTGGTACATTCCAATGGGGTCATGCACCACACGGCGCGCGCGTGCGTAAAAACAAGTGCAGCGCTCGGCACCGCGCAGCGCATCTGACTAAGCGAAATTCACCACTCGCGGCTAACACCTCCGACCTTTCTACAAATAATAATAATTCTCGCTTCTTACTTCAAACGAATTCATTATACAAACCCAACTAATATAACTAGTAGACCTCCGCCAACTTGGACCTCGCGATTATTTTGTTTATTGAAAATGTTTCACATTTATTCAAATATCTTTTAAACTACTAAACCGATTTTGATTACAAACTAAATTAAAAATTGTACTAATATTACCTACACATATTCCAAACTTCATTTAAATTGGAGCATTCGTTCGAGAGTTATCACTACATACATTAATACATTCATACATACATACTTACATAAGTGCATTCATACATACATACTTACATACATAAAATGTGTTTTCGCCCCAACTGCAATTGAAAACCTCTATGTCAATAAATACGTATCTTTATTTATTTAGTGAGTTTTCACATTATGATAAAACAAGCGATCGACATGAAATTTAGCATTCAACCTGTAGAGTAAAGGGTAAAGGACACAGGATATCTCACAGCCAGAATTTTTTTTTAAAAGGATAGAAAATGACTTCTTGATCATGATTTATATGGAAAAGCGAAAAATTACCAAAAAAATAGACATAACCTACATAAAAGCGAGCGAAACCGCAGACAAAAGTTAATTGCAAACTGAACTTTTTCACATACACGTATATTGTTAAAATTTGTTTTTTTAATCAATATTTATACACCACCTTATTATTCATCTCGGTATCACCCACACAGTTGTGAATGTTCCAGATATTAAATCCCTTGCATTCTCCTTTCTTGCATTCGTTGTGTAATACTTTAAACCAATGAGTTAATGAACACATCAATAATCGAGTTTTACCAAATACAGACTTCGGTTTAATTTAATATATAAAATATTTAATTTAATTGATATATAAAACCCTACATAACAAAATTAATGTTGTTAAAAAACGTCCGAAGCAAAATGTCAAATTGTGCACTCATTTAGCTTGGAAGACTTCAATAAAAATTTTTCCTGTGTTGGATTTTGCTATGTAAAAACAACTTTATGTCGTGCGCATAAGATGGAACTTGCAAACCAAAAAAAACTAATGCAATAACTTTGACATTTATGTAAAATTACAGATGGTTTTGAATTTTACTTTTGTGCAAGACTATGTTTTAGGACATTTTGTATATCAATGTTTAATACTTAATTGTGAGATGTTGGATTTATTATTAAGCTGTGGTCCATAATATTTCTTATAATATCTATAAGAAATATATAGTGCAAAAGAATTTTTCCAATCTTAAGATCTCAAGTGATCTCAATGAACATGAAAGTGGGAAGTAGAAATCAACAAAATAATAATTTATTTCCTGCTGATATAAAATGCATCATTAAAATTATTTCCTGTTTATATAAAGTTAAATCGAAAGCACTACTCGATACTGGACCTTCGCATTTGCAATATTTATTTTTATAACAAGCAAGAAGTCTGAATACATTACTACCTATTATTAACGTAATACGCGTTGATTAATTTGTAAAAAATTAACAAACGAATCAGCTTGCAATTTCAACACGATCGCGAGCATGCATTTATATTGACACTTGTATGTTAACTTTTAAAATGCCACGCTGGCTAATGTCACAGCAATACTGGCAAATCAACTCCCATCTACAAAGCCTACAGGAGCTTAGTACATCTGACCTACAGTAGATGTCCATATCCTTACTGGTTTCTTGATGAACTGGCAATCACCATTGATCTAACTTCCACTATAGGGACTGAATGATTCTCACGGTTACTGTAGATTCTTGTGTTTTAATAGAACGCTTCTGGCGTACAGCATGAGTTAACGACTGAGTTTCAAATACATAATGTTCATATTTATGATCCGTAAAAGGCGTAAATAGGTTGACAAGTCAATATTGTACATTTTCCTTAAAAGCTCTAGAAGAAGGCTATTAAATTATTATGACTGTATTTTATTGAGATGCTAAATAGCGTATATATGTATGTACGTAATATGATTTATCAAAAAGAATTTGTTTCAAGTGAAATTTAACTCTACAAAAGTACTGACATGAGAAATATCAAATTGAAAAAGAACTCAAAACTAACACATGCGTGATCAATTTTTCATCGTGTTGAGTGTACCAAGCGGCAAAATGTATCGTGTCGCAAAATGGTGGCGCGATGGGGTAAATGGTGAATTTGAACGTTGCATCATTCGGCGAGCGTATATAGTACTCGGGTGGCATTCCATGGTGATGGGAAAGCGGCAGAAAGTCCGGCCGAGGGCGGAGGGTCGGAGGCTCCGCAGGAATGCGGCCGGACGCGGCCCGCGGCCCCCACCCCTCGCTCCCTTGTTCCTCCGCGGCGCTGCCACCACGCCGTTTTTTTTATTCGTAGTAGCAAAGGCAACAGCCGTAAGCTTTCTGCCAGTGTCAAAGTTTTTTATACCTTTTATAGGTCACTCATTGGATTTGTAACTATGTATCGTTTACCTTTAGTGTAAATGGAGATAAATTTACAGATTATAAAAACATACCTAAACTTATTGAATGATTTTATAAAAATATTTATATGTTATGGTAGTCGTATTTTTTTGCACTTTCGAATTTTAGTATTGGCAAAGCCATCATTCTATTTGTATTAAATTATTCTTGTAGTAGATCGCTTTTTATTTTTTAATTCATATATTTTATGGTTTTCTTTAGTAACAAACTAAAGAAGTGAATGAAGCTCTAAATATTCATTGAAAAATATGCGGCATGTTAGTAATAAACTAATTGATTTGTAATTAGAAGCTTCTTCAAACACAAAATAAATTTATTTCGAAATAAACGTATCACGGGTTCCATCGTGGATCATTAAGAAAACTATGCCCGATGCAATTGAATAAGCGGCAAGAATGCGGTCACAGTCAGTCTGGCGCGTTCCACGTTCAAAAATGTCTAACTGGCCGGCGACGGATCGTTTCGGCGGCTTGGCAAATTAAAAAAAAAGTAAAAGAAAAAAGCCCGCGAAAGAGCGATTCAAATGGGCGCGAATAACAGCGTTGGCGTCGGTCGCTATAGGAGGAAGGGACGGCGGGGCGTCAAGATGGTGCGCGGCGGGCGAGCGCGGGCGCATTCCCGGGGCACCGTATCGTAAATTACGTGAGACGGCGCCGGCGCCGCGAGCAGCGCTTGTTACGATATTTGAACAAATTCCCGGCGGTGTTAATCTGCATAATAACAGCGGCGGCCACAAAGCGCCCGCCGACTCCCATTATGCCCGGGCGCCACCCTCCCCCCGGCGCGCCGCCCGCTCTAACCAGGTATACCTTGTACCGTTTCACTTATCTCTTACCGAGAATCGAGGAGCACGCTATCAAATAACAGGGCTGCCCATAAATATCACTTTCGCGCCAATCGCTCGGTACCTTTGAAAGGACGTATTGTTCGGAAGGAATCAATCGTTGTTTTCGCACGTTCATTAATATACTAGATCGTCGCGAACTTGGATTGAACCTCGCGATTATATTATTTGTTTGAATTATTTCATATTTATTTAAATATCCGATTTTGATGTCCGATGAACTCAAAAATTGTACAAATATTACCTACATATATTCCAAATTTTAATGTAATCGAAAAACTGGTTCCACAGTTATCGCGGAACATACATACATAAAATGTGTTTTTGGGCGAACTCTAATCGTAGACCTTACTCGCGCTGGCTCGGTCAATTATGCAAGCAAAAGGAAGATTGTTCCTTAAATCGCGCCAAATTAATTTCAATTCTTTAACTTCTCATGTAGATCAGTAGTCTTGAGGTGCAGAAATTATAGAGCCCAAATAAACATTTGCGAGACCCTAGTTCGCAGCGAACTACTAGTTATCCAAGAGTAAAAAAAGAACGTATTTGCTTTGCCTTGAAATGTGCTAATCGTTTTAGCATCTCAATTTTTTGTAAGTAAGCGTTCATGATATTCATTCATAGATAAAATGATGAATTTATGTTTTTGTATAAACTACAAACTGTGGGAAAGTATATCAACAATTAGTTAATTACTACCAATCAGTGACCATCATGATAAAACATATTTCGCCGTGTCCTTTATTTTTTTACAGAATTAAAATACACATAAGTACTCGTACAGCAACATTTTAGGGCTACACAAAGTACATTTTAGAGCTCAAGTCACAAGGATAATATTATATCTATTCAATAGAAAACAAATACATTTTAATACATACAACTACGAATTCAAACTATGTAATCACCAAGAAGATTTATTAAAGAGAAATATGAACTATTTTTGAATGATAAGAAAGGGATAGAAGCAGGTCCTCTGATGGTAAGCGATCTTCGCCGCCCATGGAATCTCGTAAAACCATAGGAATTGCTAAAGTTTTTTCAGTCTGTATGTCTGTCTTTTCTATCTTCTTGAATGTCCTCAGTTATTTATATAAAACATGCTTTTTTTCGAATTCATAAGTAAACTGTACTAACATATCAATGCGGATTTTTTGCTTTTTTTAGTTTATTTAAATGCGCTAATCTATGCAAGTACCAGTCGGCATCAAAAAAATCTATAACATACACCTAATCTATACTAATGTTATAGAGCTGAAGAGTTTGTTTGTTTGGTTGAACGCGCAAATCTCTGGAACTACTGGTTCGTATTGAAAATGTCTTTATGTGTTGGAAAGCTCTTTCATCGACGAAGCCTCTAGGCTATATAACATCACGGTGTAACCAATAGGAGCGGAATAGCAATGAAAAATGTCGCAAAAACTCTCTTGATCTCGCAAAACTTTCTCATGTGAGGCAGACGAAGTTGCGTTGGTCAGCTAGTTTTGTATATACGAACATGATAGTCAGATTCCTGAAGATTAGGAGGCAATATGTCTAGCGTCACGTTACGACCTTTAGGAGCCGGGTAGATATGATAAGGTTTAAAACAAAAAAAATCGAAACCGCGGAACACTGCGATTCATATAACAAATAAATATTACTCGGTGTGACTGTACATTAAAAGTATGTATAAAAATGGAAAGGAGAAGTAAATAAAAGTTTTTTTTGTTCGATCGCGCACATGTCTGGAATAACTGAATGGATTTTTTTACAGTTAAACGGCTGACGGTTCACCTAATGTTAAGTGATCCCGTCGCCCATGGACCCATAACATCCAAAGAGTGCGCGTTGCCAGCCTGGAAATTTGGAAAGAATAGGTTTATTGTAGGATGGGTCAGGAACATATGCAATATGTTCAGAATCAGAGGGAAAAGGAATGGATAAAGAAGGAGTTAGGAATTGCCATCCGGCAACCCAAAAAGTCATACATACTTTATTTTATGCTGACTTTTATGAAGGGAGGTGGTACTTGCGTATAAAAGATGTATGAAAGCTGTTATGCCCTACCATTTAATTTAATTAAACAATATATACGTAATGAGATTTAAATGCGATAGCAAACGAAGTTATAAAAAATATTATCCTTATTTTGAGATATGCAGACTAAGTCGCGGGCAACGTCTAATATAAAAAAAAACTATCTGGCTAAATGTCCAAATCAGTAAATGAAACTAGTTCTGAATCACTGGCGACCTGTTGTCTGAGCTCATGTGCAAAACACGCACATTGGAACGGTCACTTACTATATGAAGCAGAATCGTTTTTTGCATTCGCCATTGACGTCAGAATCGCGTTAGCACATAGCTTTGTTGGCCTGTCAGTGACTTAAACGCCGTAATGGCTACAATATAATAACACCCCACAGATATATGGGATATTATTCTTAAAAAAATGTAAGGAAACTCTCGCCATCTTAAATTTATAGAGGTTTCATGTTTATGGGGTTCCCATGAACAATTTAAGTTAATAGCATAAGTAAAAAGTATCCTGGTTTGCGAGAAATAAGCTTGCATCCATCAGATACCGGTAAGGCAATACACAATAATATAATAATAGTTGCCTATTATTGCATATTGCCTTGGTTAGTTTAACATATAAATTTGATCTAGCTTGATAACAAAGGAGCTTGAAGAAAATATTAGTAACAAAACTATAACAGATAAAACAGTTTCACCCAAGTAATAAATAATAAATAAATCTACATATTTATTTATTATTTTCCCTAGTCCTTTCTTTGTCTTTCAAGGTATTTTGATAAAAATGATCTAAAAAGTGTATTTTTAGATACAATATTTTAATATAATCTCATATCAAAAGAATATGTATTTACATAAGATGTAACGCATGTCGCGGTGTTTCAATATAGATTGGTAATCTGTACTCGCGATTCAAATCCGAAGGCTTTTTCTTCAAAAGATTTATGAGTTTTAGACAATTGGGAGCATGCAATATTTGGTTGCTGCCCTCTTCCCGCAGGGATTTGTTTTAGAATTCAGTATGTTTGAAACGTTGGGGCAGAACGCACGTCTTTAGTGTTACCGCACCGATTCCTCGTGAAGTCATTTACTTACGTTTAGTAGATTACCTTTAGTTTAATACCTTTTAGTAAAATACCTTTTTCCATTCGACAAAATGAGTTAATTAAAATAAATTTTATTTTATTCTTTGTAATGTGTAACGTGTATGTGTTTTGTGAGTAATTTTAATGATTCTTATTGGATTTAACCGATTTGTGACAACTTGTGAGTATCGAAATCTTTTATCGTAATCACAAATTTTTTAAATAACATAAAATCATTCGTAATTCCATAAAACTTTTTATGTCACATAATGTGTGCAGGGAACGCTGACTTAATATTTTGGCCAAAAAAATTCAATGCTATTAAAATTACTATAACAAGTTATGTATATTTCTCTGTTTTCTACTAGGCGGTATATTGTTTTTAAATTTAGTGAGATTTTTTAATGTAAGAAAAAATCATTATATGCGTTGCTCATCACTCAGGGACTGTGGGGAATAAAAGTGCCAGAAAAACGAAGACATTTGCAATTCTTTCATTTTTTGCTTATTTTGTACAGATTATTAATGTGAGCTTATATATGTATTTGTTACAGCATAATGCAAAAACGCATCTATGGATTTGGATGAAATTTGTCTCACAAATAATTTTTAAGCCGGATTAACATATATGATGGATTTTGAACAAAACCAACGCAGGTGAACCCGCGAAGAGCAGCTAGTAGGTTAAAAAGTTAAACGCTCTATGTAAATT
>DWHK01002118.1:0-10282 GCA_018247855.1 Graphium androcles
ATTCGAAACGTCGGGTGATAAAATTTAAAAACAAACCGCGATATAATCCGTAAAGTTGTTTAATTTAAAATTTCGAATATTCGCGTAAGTCTCAAAAATGTTAATGTGTATATTTGTTATGGTTTGTAACAAAAAAATAAATCGATCTTTACACACTCCTGTGGTGGTCTTAGCTGTTGTTGAAAGTTATCTAATTGATGTCAGGGGTTTTGTAAATTTCTAATTTATATTTATTGCTTTAAGTCGAAACAGTTTTTGATTGTATTTACTATAATACCATACAACCTTAAAACTCAAATATATATATGAGAACATGAAGACGCGATTGCTGTCTCAAATAAGCAATCTTTCTAAATTACTATACACATACATATGAAGTATTTCTTACTTCATTTGTCATACACATACGATAGACAATTTATTTGAAAACTGGGTAAGTATCTTGATACCCTTTCAGTGAGTAACGTTCGTGCATTATCTGGTCCATACACATGCAGGCACCATCTGGGCAATCCATAAAATAATTTAGCTCATGGATACATTTATAAGATCATAAAAAGTGTCCATTCATGATGATTTACAAATGTCGTTATGGACCACAAATGTTACAAACAAAGGAAAACATATATATGGTAATAAATGGAGACTGATAACTTCTCTTCAGCAAAAGGAATCATTTATGAACTTATGAACTTGCTTTACGAGATGTATAATCAAGATACTATATAGGATACAAAGTTCTTTTAAACTCTAATTCAAAATTCATAAGATTTATGTCGTAGTGTAGTGTGTAATCCCCATATAGAAAGATATTATTATGTTATAATAAGGAGTTCAATATAGACATTAAACTAATTACTTTACAGTAGTAGTACTGTAGCAGTCTATTAAGATAAAACTAATTAAATTGTATATGCTTACACAATATTTTAATGTGCATTTATAATGACTTTACTGCTATAAACGTGTCTTATTTAAATTTCCCTTCTTTAAGATATATACCTAAAATATTATAAATATTATGAACTTGTCAATATCCTTACAAAAACAGTAAACATTTATGGTCTATCACGGACTTTATAAATCATCCAGAACGGACGCCTCTAATATCTTACAAATGTGCCTACGGACCAATCTTTGTATAGAATGGATGATTTTAGGTAAACTATCGAAATAAAAAACACATTACTACATTTAAATCAACATAAACTTTTAATAACAGATTATTTTCATGATATTTACAATGGCATTTCAAACTTACAATGCAGAGTTTTAAGTCATTCCTTTATCAATTTTCAGTAACATTTTTTATAGGAAAATTTGGCAAGCGAGTAGACGATTTACCTGACGTTAAGTGATTCCGTCGCCCATGGACATGCACATTATTTGAAAAGTCGCGTTTGCGTTGCCAGCCTTGGAAATTGGATAAAACAGATTAAAGAATAGGATGAGTTAGAATTATATTAAAGATTTGCTGGGGAAAGGAGTGGGAAAAAAAGAGGGTAGGAATAGCCATTCGGTATACCCTAAGATCTATTCATACTTTATTTTATGCTGGCTCTGTGACGGGTGGCGGTACCTCCCCAGGAAAGCGCGGCCGTAGAAGTGCAGCAGAAATTGTATGAAAGATGTTATGCTCTACCACCTTAAAAGTCTCCTTCATTTGTCTGTGCTTAATCGCCTTGTGAAAAAATGGACAAATATGAGGTCATTATCTTTATGGAATTCGCAGACACGTGATCTAATTGTGTCTTTGCAATCGGCATTTAAAAGACCAGGCTACTTGATATATATACCAAACGTTAGGGTACTAACACATTTATTTCTAGCTACGATACTGTCCTGGATGACCTGATAAATTGACATAGTAAGAGCTACATAAGATGATCCTCAGTAACGTTGAGATCTACTACTAACTCTAAAACTGAAGTTGGTTTATTAAATTACTAAATAATACAAAGGTATCATGAACCCATAAATTTTAAATCAGAATATAAAAGACAAAAAAATCAACATGATTAATACATATTAAGTAATCCTTCCAAGAACTTAAGCATTCTTATCACGTTTAATGAAGCTGCATAAAAGAATATCTTGTCTTAGAATAACTTTTACACTCTAAACTTTGATAATAAAATACACAGATTACATTTAAATTAAGGTAAAAGTTTCTTTGAAAACCGATTATAGCTAAGATATTTACTAATCAGTGGATATTAATGTTTCAAAACAATAGACTTTATAAAATATACTTTGTAGGAAAATTGCAAAATAAAGTTTTATAAAACGCGATAAAAAGCAACACACGATAACATGTTAATAGCAGACGTGTAGATGAGGTATGTGCGGTTGGAAACTAATTAACATTTGTGTTGCTTCGTACATCGAAACAGGGATATGCTAAAGTAACACCACAATAACGCACATGAACATACACATGAGGATTACATTAAAAGAGTATCTTCCTTTAATTAAGAAAAATCTTTGCTAAAGTTTATGCATACGTATAAGTACGAAAAGAAGAGCCAGTTTAACCTGTATGTGTAAACTGTAGATTTTGTTAATGTGATGTTAGCTACTGACAGAGAAACCTTCTTCCTACCATGTTTAAAAAAGTAAAAAAGTTTTATTTACTTTCATCTCATCTCTCTCACAGCTACTTGAACAGTTAGATCTGCTAATCTGATTAAAGACAGCAGCCCAGTAGCAGAGGTCAACTGAAACGACATATGAAGTTCAACTCCAGTTGTTAAGTTGATTTGATTATAAATTTTAAGAAAATTTTATATCATGTCTATTGTCTTATTAAGACATCTTCTTCCATAAGTCTTCATAAATTTAAAATATGCCTGGTTTTTTGTTCATAGCTTGAGTAAAGTTTTGGTTCATAGGGGATATTTATTAATAAACGTGCGCAAGTCTCCATGACTGAAAATAAATATTTAATTTTTTAACAAAGTTATTTACGAAGCAAGAGGAATAACCTGAGAGGAATAATCAGATAAACCTACTCCGCACGGCATGGTACCAAGAACGCTTACTTTCCCTCGCTGAATTCTTAGTTGCATATTTAATAATGTTTAAAATATTTTCCGTATAGGTATATATCTGTGCACAGGGAACTTTTCTTATTTCATGTCAAATAGATTTGTGGATACAAACTTTAACCATAACTTATATTATATTAAAAACAAAGTAAATCAATATTCTCAGACATTTTAAATCATTGTTTTATTCGAAGGACTTTAGCTTATAAGTATTTATAATGCGTTACCATCAATCTTCTTCTACTTCTCTCATATAAAAAAATAAAGTGCTCTTCATTATTCTCGCAAAAATAAGAAAGGGCATGGGACCGATTCTTATTTTTATATTAATATCTAATTGTTTGTTCATGGTAGGTTTGTGTAAAAAGAAATTCAAAAACCCACGGGATAAGTTACTAATTATCCCCCATTATATTACCAATACGATATTAATATTTAAATAAGGTGTCGCTAATTGACGTTCTGTTGACATTTCTTCTGTGATCTTCTTCTTCCTAACCTTGTTCCCAAAATACTTGGGGTCGGCTTCTAATGCAACCACATTTTACTTGAATATCAGTTTTTACACAGAGCGACTGGCATCTGACCTCCGCAACCCAAAGGGATACCTTTGGGTTGCAGAGGAATGAGTGAATTAAAGGATGGATAAGTTGTCAGAATATTTGAAGGCACTGACATCCTTTGTTAAAAGCCTTCTTGACAACTGGGACCGACTTTTTACATGCCCACCTGACGCATGAATCATTTTAATTTTCAGACAAGCGGGTGATCGGCCCGTATTACCCTAACTCAACTAAGAAACCACAACACAAAGTCATTGGCTCCCACGGGATTTGAACCCACGACCTCAAGTAAGGCAAATAAAGCAAGGGCCTTTACCACAAGGCTACGGAGGCAGATATGATTCCATAATAAAAACTAACATTTTAGACAAAATAATTTTGTCTAAAATGTCACTAATAAATTTAGATGAGGAAATTTCTGTGCGTGTGATACCGTGGGCAAAAGCTTGTGTCTAATAAAATTAACAGGAGTATAAAAATTTTAATGGATTTTTTTAATGAAAATTTAATTGAATTAAAAATTGATAAAACTACTAAAAATATCCATTATATGATGGAAAAATACACATCAGACGAGTAAATGGAAAGTAAGTGGAAACAGTTCAAACAAAGCTTAAATGCTTTGGTATATCTTATTTGATGGAAAATATTAAAAAGGCAGACGCAAATTAAAAGTTATGACAATATATAAGGATAAAACATTTTTTAAGATACATCAAACAAACGCTGAAAGGTCTTATAACAAATACACAAGTAAATAATTACACAACCGACCCATCAAACAAATCTTTTATAAATTAATGAAAGTTAAACCCTCATTAAGATTTTGGCTGTAAATTAACTACACAGATATATGTAAATTAGAAATTGACTGAACCCTTTATTAATGATCATTGATCTGTTGAACGAGTTTTATTGAATATACCAGTGGTATATACTCAGCCCGGTAATTAATGGCTGTGTAATGAATCTTACCGCACTGAAAAGACTGCGCATAATGGCGGTTTCGAATGAAGTGACAATTGCAGTATAGATGCCATTTTCTGCAGAGCAATACAAATAATGCTGTCAATGTAGTCGACAGTTATTTATGACTGCCATTGCTTGGAATATCAATAAGTTTCTTTTTTTTCTTTTTCCTTTTAATTATTACATATATATAAGTGTAACACATGAATTGACGTTTTTTATTTTATTTATATTTTTTTTATTTATTTATTAACTAGCTATTGGCTGCCCTAATTTTTTTATATGGAACCCAAATTCTTTTTCACAAATAAAAGTAGCCTATTTTACTCCTTATTAAATCAGCTATTTGCCAGTGAAAGTCTCGTAACAGTTCAGCCGTTCTAAAGATTGGCCGGAATAAACAGAAAGACAGACAGACAGACATACAGTCAGATAAAAATTGTACAAAATTTTATTTTTGAATATGCACCGTATATACACATATTCATATGCACGTAGTAAAAAGCGGTTATATTATTAATACAAACAGACACTCCAATTTAAATTATTTCTATAGACTTTATGAAATAAGCCGTATCAAATAACATATATCGCCCTGAAATGAAATCTGTACAAATAACAAAAAAAATATTTGTTTGATCGCAGTAATGTCAATGCAATTGTCAGAATTGAAATCCGTGTGTAACAACAGTACCATTACCACACTTTTGAGTCATCAAAGTATTCTGCAACGATATAGTAAGCATTATTTAGAAGTGTATTATTAATTTTACATTATATTGTTCAAGAGGTAAGCTTAATATGGACTGTGGAATCTTATTAAAAATGAACAAATGTACATCTTGCTCCATGAATCAATTATTAACCTTCGTGTGATTAGTTTGTCCTTATTTCAAGTATTTTGTCGCTGTTTCTAATGTAACAATCAATGTTTTGACTACAGATAAAATATTATAATATATATACTGGCATGCAACCATATATTAATTTCTCTAAATAGTTGTCGCAGAGTATCCGGAGCTCCTATATTATTTATTGCACGAATAGCTCTTTTTTGCGGTATAAAAATTGATATCTGCCGCGTTGCTATCTGCACAGTAAGACACCGTGGTGTAAAATCTTAGATGAAGTATTTTGATAGACGGCTATCGAGTGACAAAGGCGATGTCAAAATGAAATGCAGTAGTGTGCGCAAGAATCTGTGCAAGAGAAAAAGCGCTGCACCACGCATTACTTACATCGACTTTAAGTATCGATACAATTTGTAGTTGACTTATTCGTTTGAATAAGAAATGAAATTATATTTATCATTCTTTTTATTTTCCTCTAAATATAACTGGATAATTATAAAAATGGAATATCAATTATTGATTTTATTAACAATTATTTATGGCCAAATAAAATTATTCCCTAAATAACGAATTTAAAATAATCCCAATTTACCATTTTTTGCCATATTTGGCGTACTACAATTTTTTTTTGGAATCCAAAACGTTAATTTTTTCTTCTAAATTACATAAAATATTTATACGAACATTCTAAATTCTACTATTTAAATTAATTTTAAGTAAGATTATACATAATATATAATTTTACTTTTAGACATATCGATAATACGAGAGTGTATTGCCGATAGTGGCAATTAGTACAACAACAATAATTCCCGCGAAAGTATATGCATTTAACATATTTGATATTTTATTAAATACGATTGCAATGAATTTATTTTTTAACTATTTTCCCGTCTTATATTATGCTTTATATGTTTAAAAGTTCTGAAACATTGCTTTATTACGGTAAAATATTTCGATTGCACCAATCACAACACAGGTAACCATTATGAAATCACGTTTAATTAATAGAAAATTACACTTTAAACTTCAGGAAATTATTAAAATAAGCAAAATTTATTTTACATGCAAATATCACAAGACCGTTATAGGCCGATAGCGTGTAAAAACTGAGGTAGGCGTATGTTATATGCTACCTCATTGCCGATCTATCAATATATTCTAAATCTATGGGTAAAATGCCGTGTAAAAATAGCAAAAATAAGTCGAGCAGTGTCTATATCAATTATCTGTTTAACTTTCCTCACCGCGAAAACAGCGGAGCTTAGTCTACCTACGAGTGATGAAATATGGGGATTCCACTGAATATTTGAGTATATTGTTATTCCTAAAAAGTTGTGGAATCAGAAGTATTTAGTAGTTTATTCTTTAATAACAAATTAAGATTCTGCTTTCTTACATTGGGAATAGTGTATAGAATACACTTAGTTTTGAATTTAGCACAAGATTATTGCCAGTAAATCAATGGAGATTTCGCGACAGCGCATTTTTTTTACAAATAAATTTTATTGTACATTCCGCATCGAGCTCCCGATTTTCAAATACCTCCAGGTTGGTTAGGTTAGTTGGTTGGTTGGGACCCCTAACGGACCATTTCTAGCTTAGGAGCTAGGCCATTCTGAGCTTTGTCTCAAGAGCTGCACCTAAGGGGATGGTTGAATTTTGGATGCTCGACATCCCCAGGAGGCGCAATCTGATAGATTAAATTTTCCTTTGACGTGTTTCCAAGTAATAGCCACCTCAGAATTCTGAAACTGAAAAACGGTTTGCTACACTAGTGAACCGAAACTTTCAGACAACATAACAATATCTGTCTGTCTGCCCGAGCGCAGACAGTGTCTTCTACATTGAGAAAATCTTTCTTTTCTTTTTTCTTTTTTTTAATAAACGCTACCCTAATTATAAGCTCTAGGCTTGTGTTACAAGGGCGTTTTACAAACATATATTACACAGACACAAACACCCAGATCCGAAACAACTATTTGTAGGTCGTACAAATATGTGCCCCGGGTGGGAATCGAACCCACGATCACTCAAGACTAGCACCGTGTGCAGCAAAAGTTTGTTCAAAAGTGCGCCAGTTACCTTACTAGAGTACTTGAACTGGCTGTGAGCAAGAGCGAGTTCAAGGCGAACATAAACCTTCTCATTCATCTCATTCATTCATGTTCTGAGATACACTGAGACAAAATTTATGCAGATTAACTCAATATTTGCCGGCTAGGGCTAGTTTCTAATTTTCAAATTAAACGTAACATAGCGAATTGTACGCAAAGTCAAATGTCCTGACAATTAGAAACAACAAAAAAAATCTGCCAAATCGGTTATTTCGTTCTTAAATGACGCGAGTCGATGATTGATGAACGATGATGTGTGTTTTATCACAGATAGCGGTTTTTCGCGGTTTGCTCATAAATGCGGTAGCCTGATATTACATAGCTTTAAAATATGCTTCTGTCCGTCATGTATAAAAATAATTTTCAATTCCGATAGGTATTTGCACAGATTAGCTCGTTCAAACAAAAAAACAGTTCAGATATAATATATCGGTGTAGATCAAGCAGCCGCAGCGATAGTCATAGATATCTTTCTTTTAAAACAGTGTACAATTATGGTCCGTAACGAGCCTTATAAATCATAAAGAACGAGGGCCTTTTATTATCTTACAAATGTGCCTACGGACTAACCTTTTTATAAGATGGGCAGATGGTGCGTGAATAATTCTCAGATGTTTTTTACTGAAACTGTTGTAAGAAAATTACTGTATAATATTTTTAAAAAGCTTACTATTTAATGTGACACTAAATCAAAAAAGGAGCTTCAAAAAATTTCTATACGGACTATAAAGGGGAACCGCATTTTTTGCCTTCTCCTTAAACTCTATTTTTCCTTGAAAAACACATTAATATCCGCTTAGCAATTTTAGATATTTGTGCGTTTATACAAACAGACAGACTAAAACTAAAAAAATATTTTCTATTTCCTAGAACGATTAATAACATTAAATTAATTTATCTACACATACACATATGTATGTATATGTGTAAATTTGCTCAATAACTTGTTGCCATCCTGTAGGCAGTGACATAATCTTTGTTTTGGCGGTAGGTGAAGAAAAAGTTCGGACGTATTTACTAAAAGCTATGTATATTTTAATTAAAGTTCTTGCAACTTTGGCCTTATAAATACGTGAATGGTTATGAATGTGGTTAAATAATACTCACATTAACAGCACTTCTTATGTAAAGTTATACAAAGTAAATTACACTACCACCAGCTCATTGTCTACACTGCACTATTTTGCTTGATTCACTGGTTCCCTTTCATGATAATGTCAGATCTATCAGACATTATTACAACTCAACAGAAATTTGAAGAAAATATCTCCAAAATACTTGTGTAAAGCGTACAGTAACAAGTGTTCGGCGGTCTCTCTAGAGACTAAAAAATTTCTTGCCATCCAAAACCAAGCGGGCTTTAATTTTTCCTTTAATCGACAATGTTGACGTGTGTTATTTTGATCTGAATGCAGATCAGCTCAGTGAACTTGACCAACTTCTGAATAACTGCATTCGATTTATATTCAATCTTTGCAAGTATGACCACGTATCGTCACATCGTTTACAATTACAGTAGTTGCCTATCCGGCGCTCGTTAAGAACATTGACAACACTGTATTATTTCCTTGACTCTCCTTTTAGCCCTTCTTACTTTTCCTCTTATTTTCAATATCTTCATTTAGTCAACGACAGGAATCTTCGCTCGACACTTAACCGACTTCTTGAATGTCTTTCCCATCGCACTGCTTTCATGCAATTTGCACTCTTTGTTGAATCTGTTCTTCTGTGGAATGCGTTACCTCTGGCAATCAGGATGGCTAAGAGTTGTTATGCTTTTAAAAATAAAGAAATAAAGAAAAAAAAGAGAGCACTTGCTCAAAAACTGTTAACGGATTAATTTCAATTAAATATTACAGTAGATATATGTATATTTATATTACGTCTGTTATGTATTTAGTATGTATTTATTTATTTATATAAATTATGTCTATTTGTGTATATATGTGTGTATGTTATATTATGGTGTGTATTATGCCTGTGTAGTATATATTTTTGGTTTACGTTTATAAGTTTTGATATAAATTTATATTACAATATTAATTATTTCGCAGTATTTTATCTTTTACCCATTTCTGTGCACCTACCTAATTTTCTATGTACCACATAAAGTTGACTTGTAGATAATGCCATCGGCATTAACTCCGCCGTTATACTTATTTTGTGCATAAAGCTTTAATAAATAAATAAATAATTCCTGTTGCTGCACAAATTTTGTGACTTCCGAATAATAATAAATTAAATAATAAAATAAAATAATGCGACTAGTATTATTTACAGTCTTTCTTGATGTTAACGTAAAACTACCCAAAGAATTAACACTTCCCAATGAAACTTTCTATTTTTGCTGAGTAGCCAATGATGTGTGGAGTCTAGCATTATCATAACTTTTTTGTTCATTCCAGCCGTTTTTTTTTATTTTCTTGCTTGAGTTTCATCACCTGTTAGTAGTTAGCATCCGAATCGATGGTTTCACTTGGCGGTACGTATGTATAATGAACGATGCCCTTCCAATTACATCATCCTGACAACGTCATCTTATTGTGTGTTAAACAAGGCGACCAGAACGAAAATTACCGGAATGAAAACGCTGAAACAAACGAAAGTTTTCTCCTTTTTTGTGTCTCACTTTCTCCATATTTGTAATGAAACTTCAAAATGATAACATTTCTGAGACTTACGCGAATATTCGACATTTTAAATTAAACAACTTTACGGATTATATCGCGGTTTAT
>DWHK01002119.1:0-10282 GCA_018247855.1 Graphium androcles
AAATTGTAAACTTCACTCGCTTCGCTCGCTCGGTCAACTAACTGCCCCGCCCAACTTCATCTTTGTCATATAAGACAGAATTTGAGATATGAGTTTTTTTGACATTTTTCATTAATGTTCCGCTCCTATTGGTTACAGCGTGATGTTCTTCCTCCTAGCCTTATTCCCAAGTTACTTGGCGTCGGCTTCTAATCCAACCAAATTTTACCTGAATATCAGGTTTTACACAGAACGACTGGCATCAGAAGTCCGTAACCCAAAGGGATAAATTGAATTCGAAGGATGGAATAGTTTCGTCAGAATATTTGAAGGCACTGACATCCTTTAACGATTGTAAAAAGTCTTCTTAACAACCGGGATCGACTTTTTACATGCCCATCCGACGGATGGATCATCTTCAGGCAATCGGGTGATCGGCCTGTATTGCCCTAACCCAACTGTTCCCCCGCGGGATTCGAACCCACGATTTGTAAACCAAGGGCCGATACCACTAGGCTACGGAGGCAGTTACAGCGTAATGTTATACAGCCTAGATGAATAGTCTTATATATATAGCCTTCCTCGATGTATGGGCTTTCCAACACTAAAAGAAATTTCCAATTCGAACAAGTTCCAAACATATACTCATTCAAAACAAACAAACTCTTCAGCTTTATAACATTAGTATAGATTCATACGAAAAAACGTGTAAACGTTTAACGCTGGACTACCGTTTATAAAGGTAGCTAAATAGGTTCGCACTTACGAAAAATTCACGTAAAAGCATGTTAAAATTTTCTTATTTTTGCATGTTATAAAGTTTACCTTAAAAAAACTTTTGATCTTTTGTAAATAAAAGAAATATAAATAAATCATGATCCATAACAATGCGAAATTAGTTTGAATTATTGACTAAAAAATTAACTGCATAATGTGCTTCGCCAGTACTAATCTACGATGACGAAAATACTCATAACATACTTGGTGACTATCTCTTAGTATTCTTTTCCAATATCTCTCCCATTCGTTATTTTAGATTTGAATGTTCTATGTTCTCGTAATATATACATGTGTTATGTACATATGTACTTGTGTTATGGGCACATATACAGTTGTCTCACAATCAAGCCAGAAATATATTTAAAATGAGTGCATTGTAATGCAGATAACTAGAGTTCTAGTAATAAAATACTAATTAGAAACAAATATTTCAAAAGAAAACTGATTATAGCTCATTATGTTGTTATTCTACATGTGTAGATGACAATTAGATTGATGTGACATAGACATAAAAAGAAATAGGCAGTCAAATATTTATAAACGTCATCAATAATAATGTATATTTATTATCACTGGAGGTGACGAAATAGTTGAAATCGACTTTTTTTATAATTTTAGTAAATGTCAAAGTTGTCAATTCTCGTAATAAAGGAGAATTCGTTTGACTTATTAGATGTTTATGTATCATGTCGTTGTGATGTGTAAAAATGCATAGTAGTGTGTGTAATGACTAATGTATTTCTAATTCATATTATAAAAAAAATAGCTTTCTGCACTTCTGTTCTATTTAAACGCTAACAAATTTTATGCTCCTCCGTCTTTTTAATTCTCGTAAAAACACTTCGAAAGTTTTTGCTTTACGGCTTAAAAAAATACGTTTAAATCATATGAATAAAGAAATCCTGGCAACACTATAATCTCCTGCTGTAATAATTACTTTCTTCTCCCTTCTTGCCATGAGATAACATGGAAAGAGGTGAGGAACTCGCGTTGTACGCTGACGATAGTGCGTACTGTTCATTCTCCCGCGGTGCCGACATAGCTTACCGCAGAATGCAGGTTTTGCTTGATACTCCACCGGAGTAGTTGGATCTCTGGAGGGTTATCGTCAATGCCGGGACGACAATGGCCTTCATGACCGCCCGGCTAAAAGAACTACCAAAATTGGAATTCCGAGTGCAACCCATACAGTGGTCGACCGCGATCGTTTATCTAGCCTCATTATCTAGTTAACTCTAGCCCCCAATGTGGGCCATATGGTACGCAACGCTAGAGCGACCCTGGGTCCCGTTTATGTGGCTAACATATCTGCCTAGCCGGTAAAAGTTGAAGTCTTCAAACCTTATGTGTGCCTTAGATTGACTAACGCCGCGCCAGCGTGGTACCCTTTTACATCCGCCAAACGGCGATACGGACTACAAACACAACAGAATTTCGCTCCACCAATCCAATCGTTCTGGGGCCAGGCGCTATGTCAGGTACGATGTAATCGCTAGAGATTTGAAGGTGGAATCTATCAGATTTCGTGGTCCCATGTTCGCCCACGCTGTTTGAATCTGCGGACAATGGGCCAAACAAACACTTTCGCCACTATCCGCGTGAGCTACTGTTGTAGTTCGGAAATTTTGTCATTATAATTTTTATATGATCAGGCGCTACAGGCGCTGAGCACCTCAGCATAGCGGTATGCAATACCCGTTCGGCAGCGCTTCTCACTTACGGACGTTTGTTATCTCTCGTTGATCGTTGGTTTTTGACAGCGATAACTGTAATGCCTTTGTACATGGAGGTGTAAAGTACATCGCCATAGTGAACCGAGTATTAGGTAGGTTCGTTAATGCCCCAGAGAACTTTCCTCGACACCCGAAAACCGCCTATTCGTAATGGCAGCGTGGATGATCCAATGTAATGTGGATATTGTAATTTTTAATAAATAAATACCTAATACATATTTTATCAGAAAACAATCAGATAGGTCGATTTTTAAACTTCGAACTCCAGATATTAGAGCCGTTATTTCACAGGTGTAGCCGTAAATACACAATAAAATTTAACATATTTTTATGTGAAAATTTCGTCAGTGCGAACCTACAGTAAAATGAACCTACATTGAATTGCTTAGTTTAATAGTGTTAAATTTATCTTCCCAGGTGAAATATCCAACATAGTGATAAACGACGAGGTCGGCGCCGAAGTTGTGTCAGCTGTTGTTGCTGCCAAACGAGCAGCTGCCTTATCCCGGGCAGGGCTTCTGACATATGCCTATCGGGCTTCTAAGGAGGCTTTCTTGGCTGCAGAAGCTGCCTTCACCGAGCCCAGCCTTCTGGCGCTTCTGTACTTTCCGGATGATCAAAAGTTAGTATTTTATTTGATGATATTATAACCTATGATATTGGTGTTCTTTTCTTTTTTCGAAAGGATGACAAACGAGCAGGCGGTTCACCTGATGTTAAGCGATCCCGTCGCCCGTGGACATACACAATATCCGGAGAGCCGCATGTGCGTTATCAGCCTGGGAAATAGGTAGGATGGGTTAAAAAACATATTAAGGATTTGGAGGGTAAAGAAGAGGGTAGGAATCCGGCAACCCAAAAAGTTATTCACAAGTTATTTTATGCCAATTTAGTGTAGGGCGGTGGTACTTCCCCGGGCTAGCGCGGCCTTGGAAGTGCAGCAAGAGCTGTGAAAGGATGTAATGCTCTACCATGTGGCAAAATGGTGTTTATGGTACATAGTCTGCATGATAGATGATAGAGCTGCTCATAATGCTAATTTAAAAGACCAAATATTTACTGTGGGTCCCATTTAAAGCTCATTGACATTGGTGTCTATGGACCATAGTCTTTAATAATCACTTATAGTCTTTGAACTTGTATTCAAATCTCATTAACTTTTTAATTTCCATAAGTTCATAAAATAATATAGCTTTAATATTGCTAAATATAATAAATTTGCTACATTATGTGAGAATTGTATTACATTCATAAAAAAATCCTCAAAAACATTGCATTTGTCACATCCTCACAAAGAAAGGTTGGCAAACGAAAGCAAGCAGACGGTTAACTTTTCGCATCAAACTACCAGAGCTGCATGTACGATGTGAGAAATTATGCTCTACCTTTAAACTGATTAAGAATATAGAATTTTTAAGTTTGGTATTAAAACTAATGGTGATTATAATAATTCCACCAATTCTTTATTTATAAATGGGATAATTGTATGTTTAACTCAAACAGCTACAGATTTTATAGAAGTTTAATATTTAACATTTAAGCCTTATATGCTTTGCAGCAACCATGGTAGCTGATAAAACTATGAGTGCTGCAAAGCATTTATAACATTGGGTGCTAGATGTAAGGAATTATTTTTGATGAGCATGTTCATACCAATGTGTTTATCTCACACTGCAATAAGTGTGTGTAACATGTATAGAAAATAAATAAGTAAATGTTAATGTATTTACAATCCATTGGTATTTTCCAAGGGCTTTGAAACCAATTGATTTTTAAAAATACTGCCATAAACTTTATTAAATTATTAAAACTTCATTTGCAGATACGCTATCTACATTCCTCTATTCCTACCGATCATGTTCCCAGTGGTGTTGTCTCTGAAGAATCTACTGCTTTGGCTGCGCGGCAAGCCAACCAAAGAAAAGACGGACTAGAGTGCCATAACTCATAACTGGGTTGTGAAATAGGAGTATATTTTAATGTAATTACCAGTGGAGATAAATTATTAATTATGTGGTTTGTTTTATTTCATCCCATTCCATTAGCCAAGTTATTATTAATATAATTAGTGTTTTTTTTTAATATATACGGCAAAATTGCCATCTACTAAGATTTGTAATTTACTGGAATCAGATATAAACATTTCTAATAGTGTCAGACATGTTGAAGTTGGCATTATTATATCTCTCTGTATACACTAAAGTAATTTAAATGTTAAAAAAAAATAGAGAAATAAAAGGCTTGAATGCTGCACATTACAATATATTAAATATGTAATACTGAGGTATTTTGTCACAATCAAAATTCATTTAAAATCCTTAAACTCTAAGCAAAGAGGTATGTGGCCATGATGCATCTCTTAAAAGCAGGGAAGCATGGATGATGATATTATAAATAAACAACCATAATATAATGTGGTGTTCATTTGAGATCGAGTGAAATAGTAGAAATAATTTTACTACAATCATTCAAATACCATAAAAATTATCCTTTTTTACATAACATGATAATAAGTAATTTGAGCAAATTTTACACAAATTCTAAATGTTACTTTGAATATAACAGAGTTATGGATTTTGTTGATAACAATAAAACATAGCAAGTTGACGAAAAGCCATTTTTTCCCCAAGGATCTAACTTGAATTAAACTCTATAAATTACCATAACAAGAATGTTATATTTCTTACATTATAGGAAACAGATATGAAATGATTAATTTATATAATAATAGATATGTTTGATTTTTCTTATCATTACAAATTAATAATGAAAATTAACTATAGCCACGACATATTTTGAACATCTTCGCTTCCAAGGCAATCAAGAAATGTGGCAGGACCTGCTTTATTAACCAAAATCACAGTGCACGATATTACGAAGTGAAATCTACACTATTAAGAATCAATGAATGTAGCCGCCAGTGGCCACTTCCACTTACCACGGATGTATTGTAGACAGATATGTTGCAAAGTTCAGTATCGAATGGGGTCCGATGATTGAACGAGTTCATTTTTAATAGCTCAAATGTGTTAATAATATAAGTGCAGTCGAAGTTTAAATGCGTGCAACACAACCGACGGTGAAGGAAAATTGAATTTGGCGGGTAATTTTTGGTGATTTGACAGATGTCAATTGGCAGTTCAATTACTTTATATAAAAAAAAAAATGTTGGATACAGTGAGATAATAAAGAAATAATAAAAAAAATCAAGTAAGTATCAATCTATTGATATTAATTACCATACTGTTTTATTACATAGGTCATTTATAAAATAGCTGTTTCTGAAAACTGTAGTAGCTATAAAATCTATAAAAATTTAAAGATACTGCTTGCGAATCGTATAAAGTTAGATCACGTAATATTATTACTTTCTTTCTTCCGCCAGTTGTGAATGGTACGCTTGTTTTGAACTGTTAAGTTATTCGAACTTTATATTAGTTCACCAAATTACAATGAAGATGCAAGCGTGACGATAAACAGACATAATTTCCTAACATACTTATACAATATTTATATCAATCCCATTATTTCTTTTATAGTAGTCTAGTAAAGTTGTTCGATGCCAGCCAGTGACTGAAGAAGCTGTTTAATTTCATAATATTCTATATCTTATAAAGCTATTTCTTTATATTAAAGATTTTGTTTTTTTAAACATACGTTTAAAATCTGTTTAAACAATATATTAAGTCGTTACATTATTTTATCAGTAACTTAAAAATAATTGGAAAATTTTGCCATCTTGAATTAATCCATGTAACATTATTCTTTCTTTACAATTAAACGCGCTAAAATGTACGGCATTAGCTTTAATCCATACAAATCAAATTGTAAACAACATTAAAATCGTTTTACAAACAATTGTTAAAACTATTACGATTGTGTTATTTTTGTTTTGAAACAACACGAACTTATATTATAATATTTTTTTCGTGTTTAACAGCATTTGCTTATGGACAATTAATCCAACATTATGACTCTATCCAGTCGGTCTCGGTGATGATCGCTACGTTTTCGCCTTGGCCAGGCAAGTATTCAAACTCCCATAGCGAGTTGGCTAAAACCAGGGTTTCACCCTCGATTAGTTCAATGCTCAAAGTATAGCAAATCTCTTCGCAAGGTGATCTTGGTTTCAGCCGTATAAGATTCCTACCATTTAATTGCGACATTACAATTAAGCCTACGTCTAACTCAAGGAACTTATACCTATGCGTATCGTAGTTTTTTGATAATAAGAGCCAATTAAAGTGCGAAGGAGGAATATGAGGAGACAGGAAGTACGGTCGGGGCGCTAGCAGCCGAAAAGACTTGACTGCTCGTATATCACAGTTCTGGAAGTGCACGAACCAGCTCGGTATGTTGGTGTTCGTTATACGAGAGACTATTTCCTCAAGGTCCATGGGCTGTCGGCCCAATCTGATGTTGGTGAGAATTCTGCAGGGCACGGAGTCGCGGAGGCGGTCGTCGTCGCCTATGAAACTGGTCAAATTGAGCTCCGAACGGGATATCGACCAGTCGTGGTACGCATCCGTCACGATGACTGGTGCCCCTCGCAACAAATGATGGTTGAAGACTTCGTTGTAATTAGAGTCTGATACGCGCGCAATCTTTTCTGTAATTTAAAATAATTAATTGTTTAGAAATATTTTTATCATGATGTACTTTCATTTTTTTATAATTATTTGTCAATATTGTAATTTTTTGCCCGTAACATCTTTTCTTCTTTTTCCATAATATTTATGACTCGTTTTGCAAAGACGTTTCAGAGACATTCAATACTCATAAACTAACACACCAATATCCAAAACAAATATTTCTTTCGGGTAGGGTTGAACCCGCGACCCGCCACGGTAGAGCCAAGTAGAGTAAAGTAGGTGCCTCAACCCGTAATCACTACAACAACTGAACCATAGAGCCTTCAGTATTAGTATTCCCTTAGCCTTAGCATATTTTTTATCTAACTTTAAGATTCTAGTCAGTGACCGCATTCGCGGTGTGCTTACTTAACCATGTCGTGGTCATATGAGGCACGAGTGAACAGACTAGTTATAGCTAGTATACATATGAGGCCGAATCGACACTTGTCATAGTCAAGGTAGGTCAAAGACGTAGCACTAGCCTATTTCTAATAAAAAAAACTAAATTTTAAAAATATACACTTTTTTAAACTATGTTTTAAAAATAGTTTTTATTGTTTTATTTAATACTTACTAATTGATTCACACGAAATGCAATCCGTCGGAGAGACAAAATCTTTGTCCAAATTATGAGGTTGCGACCTTTCGATCAGGCATTTGTTGTAATATAGTGGTGTCCAGTCCCAAATTGGCAACAACCTTATTAATGTCATACGAGCGATCGCTGCTGCGTGCCATTGAAAAGTCTCCGTCTGGCTCACGGTATACCCAATGGCCAACACCATCACAAGAAACAGAAACACACGGGTCCATCTCTTAATGGACGCATTCCGCACCGTTGTTGTTAATGGACGACATATAATATCCATTTCCTCATCAGTCATTCCCGCTTCTTTACAATATTCGTAAAATGAACGCACTTCTGAGTTAATTAACTCGAATTTCTCTCGTTGAGTCATTTTTACCGCGTTCTTTAGACTCATTTCTACAGTGACCTACAAATTTCGCCACGACCACCGCCACGATCGATATTTTACTTGCGTTTTGTCAAGGCTTATCGATATACGAAATTCGCGCGCGCGCGATAAAGGCTTTCGTGGGATCACAGAAGATAAACTACTTGCACAGATTGTTTAAAAATATATACTTTATTACTTTATCACGGTTCATAAAAGTCAATCAATGTTACTACATTTCGTATTTATATCATATAATTTTTGTATATAAATTTGTGATGTGCATGGACATGAATTGTTACTGAATAGAAAATTTAAAAAAAATCGGATAAGTTCATGCAAATTTTTATAATCGTTGCTAACATAATTAATAATATTTTTTTTAGTTAATTATAAAAACTATTACTGGATTTTGCTAAATAACTTTGCTAATAAAGCATAAATATCATAAAACGAAATAGCACTGATCATTTTAAGATGGCAATGTTATAACTCAAGTACCTTTTCCGCCATATTGAAAGTTCGCAAGTGGAAGTCGATCAAACACCAACCTTTTAAGAGATTGGCATTAATTGTGAAAAAACAATAATTGTTAAAGTGACTTAAAATTATAATTTTTCATTTTATAATTCGTTACATGTGCTGGTGAAGTTGTTGTCAAAGATTTATAATTTTTGCAATTCTTTTGATGAATACGTCACAGCGCCATGTTGTATTCCTGCTCTGATTGCAGGCACGAGAAATCTGCCAACCCGTTTATTTTTTGGGACTAGTGCCCG
This sequence comes from Graphium androcles, assembly GCA_018247855.1. NCBI lineage: Eukaryota > Metazoa > Arthropoda > Insecta > Lepidoptera > Papilionidae > Graphium > Graphium androcles. The sequence goes on from DWHK01002119.1 coordinate 8,862, forward strand.
AGAATAAATCGAACTGCGATTTTGTACTCAAATATATTTTAGTTTATATTTGTTAGCAAATGTCAAACAACTTCAGTGAATTAGATGCAGCTCTGTTGTCGCTTTTCGAGTGTTAACTCTTAATTTCAACTGCAGTTTTGTGCATCCGCGAAAGTTGAAAGGACTGTGTTGTAAAAGAAAGAAGTGATAATTAGCCAAAATTCCGGTCCCCACGCGCAGACGAGAAGGTGCCTACCCACCAGGGCAGTCGGGCGACGGCGATATGAATAACAAACGAAAAAATCGACAAGGGCCGCCGAGGTAAGACCTGTATAAGTACACCAACTTTCAGTATTGGTATGACATGTCTTTGTTATTCGAACTAGACGTCGATCGCTTTGCGAAAATTCACTGTTCCTGTTGTCAACTTGACAGATTTTCTTAGTGTCGTGCGCGTGGGATAAAATAAAGTGTGTAAACAAAACTTTGGATTACACGAAGTGTATAACGCGGGACACGCCGCCTATGCGGTGCGAGAGTTACGAGCGCGGTCGCCTTTAGATGTTTGCCCTACTTTTGCTGCGTACTCACCACTATTAGAATAGCCACTTGCGATCAGCTGATCCCCAGTGCCCGTGTACCTAGCCGCGTTCGCATTCGTTTTCGCACTACATTCGATTCCTTCCGTAAACAAATCAATACTGGTAATCAATGAATTTGGAGCCTTTGGCAATTAAATACTTAGTTTCCATTTGCGTATTTTCTAGCATATGCTTTTGCTTTGCTTGTACTTACTCGTAATAGTATAGCTAGACTTTTGGCAAATCTCCAAAGACCATGCAGTATTTTTCAATTTTTATAGTGCAATGCCCTTTTTTTAATAATTTTAATATATTAGTTCCATCGCTATAGTACAAGGTACTATTCATCTAGACTGACATTGAAGAAATGCTAAAAATAAAAAAAAATAACATTTTTAAAATTAAAATTGTTACTTATAAAGAATCACCTTTTGCATAACATTTTTATACAAATTTTATTCAGTAAAATACTGATATATTTTTTTTTCTTACTCCATATAAATATTTTTTAATATCTTTCCAACAACGGAATAGTTCCCCATACATACCCTAATTGCTTATATCATCTCAGCTTTTCATAATTTTTTTATATGGTTTTAAAGCTCGTCCCCTCTAGACTCGAGCATTCTACAACCAAATGTTACCTATATTGGTTTAGTTCAGCCATCAAAACATAGCAAATAGAATATTATATTTGCCTAATAATATAAACACTAATGTACTATTGAGCATGTCACTAAAGTAAAATAAATAATTGAAAATATATAATAATATTAAATTAAGATATAATAATAAATCAAATAGATACTTGTTTTATTTCATTGTATTCCAGTAATCCATACGGAATTACATCTTGGAATG
>DWHK01002120.1:0-10282 GCA_018247855.1 Graphium androcles
GAGTTATTACAGCTTAACGTATGTACTTTTTTTTATAGGCTTTTTATTCAGATTATAACGAAGTTAATATTTTGGACTTGTAAATTAAGAACAAATTATTTTTCTTAATTTACGAGTTAAAATTTAAAGAATATTGGTGAAAAAACAAAACACATAACTCAATGTAAACGATAGCACATATGTAGTCATCCATTTGAAGTTAGGTTTTTATTCAATTAAAAAGTAGTATAATATATCAAAAAATTAATTACGTTTAAAATCGTTTTTGTTCTAACATCTAGCAATTTTCCCAATACAACTTTGTGCAGCCCACGAATGTAAAACATCTGAAGATGTATCTAGAAATGTAACAGTGATACATTCTTTCTAGAGTATTCGAGAATGTAGCCATCTAGCGTCCAGTAGCGTTTCTTTGTTAAGAACTTTTATCTGTATAACAATTTGCTTTTAGTAAAGCTAGATGTCGCGGTAAACATTTTATTATAGCGCCATCTAAGTTCTTCCTTAAGAACTATTTCGTTAAAAATGAATATAAAATATTAAATTTTTATCTAAAATTATTTTTAATTTAATTTTTCTACAATAATTGAAAATAAAATATATACGTTTTAATATCATTCCATCGATTATATATTTTTATATAGCAACATTTACTGGTTACTATATGTTATTTCAAGACGGCAACATTACCGTTTAAAAATTTGCGAAACTGACCGAGTGAGCGAGAGACGACGTATTTCGTAGCGGCTTGGAGGACTTTCGTTCGTTTGCGTTATCGTGTTGGTCTTTGCACAAGTGAATTGTGGTAATTCTTGAATGCACGTCATTCATTTAAAAGTCAATTGTGTTATGATTAATAATATTTAAATACCTCTGTATATATTATATTGTTTAAGAATAAAGTGCATTATAATTTTTTATACATTTACCGTTCCAACGCAAGTGGATGTGAATTTTGTTTTTGTGATAAAACAGTAAGTGACGATGGCAGACAATTCAAAATTGACTGACGAGGAGCGAGCTGAAATCAGGGAACAATTTGCCCAGGTAATTTATTTTTCTTGCATATTAATATCTTTCAGAAAACCAGCCTAAAAATCACCGGCCGGCTGTGAGAAAACTATCGAAATTATTTTGTGACAAATTTAAAAACTATATAAAATGAATAAAGCTGCTTGTTGAAATACCGAAAACTTGTGTGGTCAAGTTGTTTCTTTTACGAAATCTTGCCATGAGGCCGCGTGTGGTCCTACGCAATGTAAAGACTTAGCACATTTCGAACCCATTCTTCATATTTCGCCTACGAGCGTTGTTTTTATATTACATTGTATTTTAAGCAATATTGTAAAATCAAGTATAGATAACGATAGAAAACGATACAGATAGGAAACGCCTACAGACTGGATTCTTATCTTTATATTTTCCAATCATATGTTTCGAATGATAAAGTACATATATATATAATAATTACAGAAAATTAAATTATAATATTAAAAACATTGATTTATTCTAGAATATATACTGTTCTTTGACCAATTTTACGTTTTATTAATGAACGGACGAGGTGTCTTCGTATGAAATGAAGTTATTTGTGATAAAAATCTCTTTTGTTATATAATTAACCTCATATACCCGTTGCTTTGTTTAAACGAACATTTGTCTTAGTTGGTTGAATGTATTAAGTTACAGTAGGTGAATGAAATAACTAGGAACTGGGAAATTTTAAATACAATTGTGCAATTTGTTTCAATTATAATATATCTTATTTAGTCAGGCCTATTATTCTTATTTCAACACATTTAAATTCCTCGGGTTTTATCGATGTAATAGTGTCTTCCCTCTATTGTAATATTGACTAATTAACCACACTTTTCTAATGCGACAATGAAGGATCCACTACCGTATTATAAAAATATGCTTAGCAATAATTACGTATACTATACATGGAAATAAACTGTATGTTGATCGCATCTAAAGTAAAATAGTAAAATATGCATTTTAATTTATACCGTTTTTATGTATATTGTTTCAGCGTGAATGTTATCTAATCAATCTACTTACTATGACTCCAGTATGTCATACGACCGTCATTAGGTTATAGTTCAGGCATTAATTTATCACATGCCACTTTTTGCTGGACAAAGTCTCAATCGGTTATTCACAAACAGTTTTGACAGTTTAAAAACAACTGCAGCATTCTTCCAAAAGTTGCGCCACAATGAACATAGCATTTGTAGTTATGGTAATAATCGTCCTCTTGATCGAATTTCGGTCATGGTGGCAAATCTACTCAAAAGATAAACAACCGCACAGGAAATATTATAGTGCACAAGTATACGCGCAGACATAAGTGCACTCTCTGCTCCTTTACTCTCACAGCTTGATGGGACGCATATGCGACACTTCCTGACAGAGATCAGATGGAAGACCCACTTTATACATGCCCGTTCGATGCATAGATCATTTAAATTTTTCTATGTCTATTATAGTTATAGCTACCATGCTAATGTCACCTATTTGCACAAATATATTCATCTAACATTATCACAACAAATTAACGGTAATAATTATAACAACTGTACATAAAAATTTTAAGTCATAGCAGAAACTCAAATATTAATTCGTAACTATCCCAGAACATGCTCGCCTGCCACAGGAAATAATTCAATTATTTACAATCCGCTTCGTTTAGCTTACGTATTGAGTATGCAAATGTCAGGCGTTGCGGATTTGTAAACATCTGAAATTTCAGCTCGAATAACTTAAACTAACACTGATTAGAAACATTTCCATATTGATAAAATAAATGCATAAAAATGATTTACAAAATATTTACCATGCTCGTCTGTAAAATAGTTAAATGAAAGGAACAGGTTCCTATATCTTAAGTTAGCGCTCAAACTATTTTCATCGGTAAGTAATAGTTCAGAGACAAGCGTCACTGGGACTCGGAGATGTGCAGTGGTAAAGCCAGGCCTAGCATTTGGTTGTGCTTAGGAATATTGCACTAGTTGTAAATGAAAAACATGTTCTTGATACTTTAAAATCACATACTTGCCTAAAATGTCAAAAAAAAAAAATTTTAGTGTTTCGTATACGAAAAGTGTCAATGGGGCTTTCATATGTTCAATCGTAATAGGTCTACAGGTATTTTTATTTTTAATGTACCCACACAACATAATATATTATGTGTACCAAATTTCACCTCAGTCCAGGGTTTCGGGGAAAATTGACTGTGACAGACTTTCTTTTTGTTCCGTTTTTTGTTTTTTTTTTCAGATACGGAACCCTAAAAATAAATTAAATTAAAACTGAAAGAAGACCCCCAAACAAGTATTCTTTTAATAATGGCTATTGGTAGACGCTTAACATTTTCACAGAATGTGTATTTCTGACTACTCTATATAAACAAACAGTTACGGAACCTTCGTGTGCGAATCCGTCTTCTACTTGGCCATTTTTTTTATTTTTATTAGACAATAATTCACGAGCGAGCAAAAGGTGCGATAGGCGATAACGGCGTCCATCCATACTTGCAATATTCGGCGAGTTTCACATGTAATGTCAGCTTTAGAAAGAAAATTTATTTTGTAGGGGAGCAAGATTGAAACATTAGAAAAAGACGAGGGTAGAATTCGGCAATCTGGCAAGTCAAGCGTGTCTCATTTTACGCTGTACTTGAGTATGAGACGGTAGTACCTCTCCATTTGTATAGCTTGACTACAACAGCTAATTGTATCTTAATTGTATGTATTACCTATTATTTTATAAATGAAATAAAAAAACCGTGTAGTGATGTCGGACACCAGATAGAAACGAAGTTCCTTATGATAAAAATATTAATTTCAAATTCTATTCGAGGTATAAAGAAAATATATGTATACATTCTTTATTTTTTATGATATTTTATCGATAAAAATCAAAACAAAGTCTAAAATTAAAAAGTTATTTATACAAAGCTAATGTACGAAATTAGAATGCCCTCTAGAAGAAACAATTAAAATCTGGTTAATTATTTGATTACTAGGATTGTTTTAAATATTTCATAGATGGCGCTTAGCTCCGTTCTGTTAAAAAAAAATATTACGCTTTTTTTAAAGTTACGGATGTTTTTTGCCGACTAGAGTGGTACCCCTTCCCAACGCCTCATATGGAACTTCATTCCAAAAATAATTAAATAGTAATACATCTCTTTTCATCCATAAACCATAATTTATAATATACCAGAATCTATAAACGTGGAGTCCTAACGTCGCTGGGTTAAGATAAAAAGATAACCTTATTTGCAAGTACTATTTTTTTGTCTGAGAATTTAATAACTGACACAATGGTAATATCACAAATACCACCCATACTTGAAATTATTATCTGGAAACAAAGCGCATTCTACCAATTTTAATTAATGTTTTCATAATTAGATTGACATTTGTGTTGAAGTAGGTGCCGTGTCGAGCTCTATTGTATTTACCTGCTCTTGATACTCGTCAATAGAGTTTGAAAAATTGTTTTTGTTGAGAAAAACTTGTGTTCAAAATTGTTTCAGACGTAGAGGATTTCTACAGTTATATTCGCATGGTAGAACGCTAGGAAAATCGTGAACTAATTATTGTTTCAAGTCTACATCTCCACTACCATTTAACAAAACATTAAATATAATGTGACCTATTTTCATGAATAGAGTTGAAATTAGCAAGAGACGAAAATAAAGACATGGATTTGTCTAGTAATGCTAGACCAGAACAATAATAACTGTACATGATTACAAAAATATGGGGGCTACTTAAAATAATTACACGATAGAAATAGCTTTGCAACACGAAAAGTATCTTATAATTTTTTCCTACATACAATTGCTGGTAAATGTAATACAAAATTCATTCTTCAATAGAGTGTCGTATATTCTATGTAATTTTTTATCAGTAAATAGGCAAAAAAATATATTAGAAATTACGCTCGGTTCTTCGTCATCTTGAGTTCACCAACAGTACATAGATTAGACGGGATGCTTGGAAAATACATAAAGTGATCTATAGATATCAAATGATCTCTATGAGTTGCAAACGTTACCATTATTTATTTGATAATAATTGATAAGTAAGCAGCCATTACTGGTACCTCGTACGACCTTTGTAGTTTAAGTTACCATTTTTCCCTTCGCACTCACAAGCTAGTAAAAAAGTTGTCACGAAATTTCAAAAAGATTTCTTAAATATTAATATTCGTGCAGACTTTTTACGCCATATTTTTTCAATATCATTAATTCGTATACTCTTGTTAAGACCGTGTAGCATATTCCATGGATTCTGTTCTTTTTCTTTCTCCTCAAAGGCACGTGGATAAATGCAAAATTATTGCCCTAAGTACAAATTGTTTAAAATTAAACACAAAATTATTATTAACTAAATTATTTAATTCGATTAGTGGAGAAATTTGTTCCAACAAAAGCACAACTGAATTGTCATAAAAAAAATATGGTGTCATACTATTCATATACGTGAGACAATCTTAATTATTATTTTAGGTATCATGTAAGTAAGATCGTAATTATATAAAAGTTGGCATTTATTAAGCTAGTGATATCAAACAACCAGCAAAAATTCTGTAAATATCCCCCTTAGTTAGTAACTTTCTTAAATATTATAATAACTTGCTTATCTTTTTCACGACGTGGTTTTTGTATATTAAGGCAAAATGATAAAATTTATACAATGCTCTTTTAAAAACGAAAATATAATTATATATATACAATTACAGATAATCACTAATGGTTTTTTGTATTGCTCAATACACTACTTACCGATACTTTATTAATACTACGGCTATACTATATTACTTATTATGGTATGTTATGATATAAATGACTCCAAAATAAAAATAATAAAATTTAGAGTAGAATGCATGAACTAATAATGAATACTTGAAAAGCTATGGCATACGATGAAAACTGTTACTAGCACTTCACTTTAAATGATTCGTCATTTTTAAATTCGTTTTGTTTGGCAAATTTTAACTGTACTCAAAATAGTTGTTAATTGAATTTTGTACATTTATTTTCATTGTTCAATAAAGCAATTATGCCCTTAAAAGGATTCGCGAAGTTTTTCACGACTGAAATATACTTTACTTTTCTTCTGAATGTTTTACGGATATTCGTGTTCATTTGTGGAAACAAAGCACGTTTAACGACTCAAAGATAAGTGTGTCACAAAGAGTTTTTCTGTACCTCTACGTTTAAAAGAAAGGAAAATACATGTCAAGTTATGGGTGTTTAATTTCCTTTTCATAATCAAAAATGTAAAAATATGTGCCTGAAATATGTAACTCGAGCTAAACCGTAAAGTCGTAAAAGAAGTCGAGCTTATCAAAAATATTTTTCACGAACGTTAACATGTTATGAGATACCTCTGCTATTCTAAAATAGCATTGTCCCTTTCTCAATCGAAATTTTACAATTTTTTGAAACATATGTAACGTTATATCATATTAGTTAATATTTGCGATGAGAACTTATAACTTGATTGACTGCTGTAGCTTCAGCTGCTATATCGGACAAGTTAGTTTGTTTAATATGTGACCAATAATTAAGACCAGACCTTACATTGTCCCACTACCGACACATTCTGGTGGTACACTTTACGAAAAATCTATTGTACCTTTAGATTTTAAATTAATCACAGTAATTTAATTTCATGTCTATAAGAATATGTAGAATATTTCTATTAATTTCTATATATAATTCTATATATAGAAATTAATAGAAATATTCTACCGATGCCATATGTTAAAAATGATTTGAATAATACGTGCTATTGATATAGTTTATGATTCAACATAGGCAAGATACTGCCATCTTTAAGAATATTATGTACAGCACATCAATATCCAACTTTTGGTAAATTTTATAAATAGATCTCTCAAGAACATTTACTAAATTGGAAGATAATAAAAATAATAAAATAGACGTGAAGTATAGTGTGAAATTAAAATCGGTTTTTATTAAATTTATAACCGAATTTCAATTCAAATTTAAATTTTAATATCTTTAAATATTATATGAATCCGCTATTAACTTTTTTAATTATCATGTCAAATACTTCTACTAAAATACTCACATACAAATACTATTACTATTTGTTACGATTGACTATTGATGATGAAATCTTTTGAAATAGTTTGATCACGGATTCCTAACGTTAATTAACTAAATGCTATGTTTATGAAATGGAATTGTTAGAAATACCAAAAAAGTTTGTAGATACATCTATGAAATAAAAAGGTTTGCATTTGTTCTACAAACGAAAAAGAGAAACAAGAATGGATGATATATGAATTATTCAATTTGTGCCAAAATGTTTTAATATTGTTATTTCAATGTACAGTTATAGATGTAGATTACTCTGTGTACTGTAGTAGATAGTATAATTGCAGAGTAATTTTAAGCCACTTTGTATTTGTTTATTCAATTATTATTATAACACAAGATTTAACCGCAAATATTTTTACATAAATCTAAAAATTCCACCCAGCTCTTCAGGAACCTTATTCAGAATTTACTCCATACGACTTACGTCCCTGATCCATTTAGTCTCCCTTTTTTCTTCACTTACATTTTTTTCTTGCGTAATATATTACGAGATAAACGAGGTATGCGAGCGAAATACACCGCGTGTACCAGTTTTGTGGATCTACATGCCATAGATATTTCGTTTACTACTTCAATTTTATACTATAAGATGACAAATTTATAAAAGGAGATAGTCATTGTTTTTTCTTAAAAAATAATTAACTATATGTAGAGTATGAGTTTTTTTGAAGTTTGAACTCTAAGTTTAGTCAGTAACTTGTTTAAGATAAATCTACAGACTTTCTCGTAAATTAAAAATCAGTGATGAAATTTAAGTAAAATGTGCAGTGGAATATTTTCTTTGGAGTCGATTACAAAGTATTCCAGCGATATCCAGGTAGTTACATCAACATCTTTCATACAGCTTTTGCTGTACTTTAAAGACCGCTTGACCAGAGATGTGTCACCGCATTACACAAAGAGCCAATATTTGAATGAAATTACCTTCATCCCTTCCTTTCGCAGTCTCATTTATGTTTGTTCCCCCTTCTACCAAATAACCGATTCTATTCTAGTGCGGTACGAGTAACTCGTTATTGAAATAAAATTAATTCGTAATAAATATGTAACGTAATTATCGCACATTAATATATATTCTGTATATTATCGTGCGATAATTTTCTTCAGCTTCCGTATAATATATATACCATCAAGACGTTTCTTACGCTGTATAATAACCCGCTGTATAATAAAGTTGTAATGAATTCAAATGTAATGCCGATTATTGTTACATCGCATTATTTTAGGGTAATCATAATAATATGCAAATGACTACAAATAATAATACTGTTTAATAATAATTCCACTTGACATCAAGTGAACCGTCTGCTCGCTTGCGATTTCCATAATAATATAACAAAGAATATTCAGAATATACAGAATTTCAAATATAAAAATTATATGTGCTTTAAAGTATAATGCGAAATGTTATTTGAATTAACGATAATACGTTTCGGCATGTAGTTAACTTCAATTTTTACTCTCTTTTTGTGCTTAATTATTAAAACAATTACCAAAAACTTTCATAAATATATTTAAAATACAGTCAAACTGCCAATTTTTTGTCAGTTCACTTGTATGGCATATGGACCCATAATGGTGCTCGATGTACTGAAAATCTTGACACTGACCAAACTAAATTCACACGTAGCGTTGTGTCAAGTACCACCAATCCATCAAAACATAGTGCTCTAATGCTTCAACTGCATTCAAATTGGTCGTTTCTCGTTTGATGGTTCAGTGGTGAACTTTCAGTGACATTCAACACAAGATAAAACTGAAATAGAATATTACATTTTGTTTGAAATATGTGTCGTTAAAACGAAATATGAAATAAAAAGTACGTAACTGATAAACATAATTTATTTGGCAATAACATATTTATAGTGATTGCGTGTCATTTCCGAACATGATAATAAAATGTTTTTAAGTGTTAGTTCTAACAAGCACTGTTCTAATTATTTTTACTATTTATCCACGGACGTAAGAATATTAATATTTTGCCTTAAATGATAATAACAAAACTAATAATATTAACTGTTTATTACTTTAGCAAATGTTTTTCTGGGTCAGTGTTAATATTTTTATATCAATCATACATAACTTATTACGGTTGACTAGTACCCTGAAGATCATAATATCCAGTTTTCCTTCAATCATAACAGGGACAATTTTATTAAACTCTTCTCTTTTTCGTAATTCTATTTATTCGTGTACTTAATAAAAAGAATATATCATATAAAAATATTGCAACAAAATATATATCTTATATTATAATACTTTGTTGCATCATTTGTTTTTCATTAAGTAATGTCAACATGAAGCTATTCCTTATTGCTGTTACATCAAATTTAAGGCCAATATGTAATTGTTTAGTACTTTTATTATTTAGTAAAGTCAATTCATTAGTAAAAGATCAGCTCCAATGATCAGCTGCGATCAAAAACCAAAGTAGTAAGTACGAATTCGAGAGATATTTTGAGTATTTTCTCTGTTAATCTAAATTTCTTCATTCAAATTTCAAGTTCTTATCTAAGCTTTTAAAGGCAGGTTATATAAAATTTAAGACAACTGTAGTAACTACAAAACCTACGAGAATTGGGGAAGAAGATTCGAGGAGTGATAGTTTTCGGAAGATGGTGTGTAATTACTTATTAAAAGAATTCAAGGACATATTAAGTATAAAAAAGGTCTATAGAATAGTTGAAATAATCATGCCATTTCTTTTCTGCGGCATGATTGAGCTTTCATGACTCATTCCGGTATAGCCATTATTGCGATTTCTTCATCATCGTTGCAAGATAGATACGATATTTAGTTAGTTAATTATTGTTAGTGACTACTATGTCGTCGCAGCGCCATTTGGTCTGCTCGATTGTGATACACATCAGCAATTTAGATGTCTTTGTCTAAGTATTTTTGGTGTATGGTATGTTATCTAAAAATACAAGTCGTCGACAAATGTCTAATTTTATTTAATTTTGTAGAAGTTTGAGTTTTAACAATATTTATACAAACTTATTGTAAATATTTAGCGCTTTGTTTGATTCAGTTTGACTGCCGTACATGTTTGCGTAGCGTGTTCACGGAACCTCACGTTTGTATAGAAATAATAAAAATTCAGGTCACATCAGCTTGCAGCAGCTTATTGTTTAAAAT
>DWHK01002121.1:0-10281 GCA_018247855.1 Graphium androcles
CTGTTTCGGATCTGGGTGTTTGTGTCTGTGTTATTTATGTTTGTAAAACACCCTTGTAACACAAGCTTATAACAAGGGCAGTGATTTTTTTTTAAAGAAATAAAAAGAAATAAAAGAGTTTTAGAAACGCTAAGGTAACAGAAGGGTGTCATATATTTAATGTCTATATGAGTGTATCTGTCTGTGGTATAATAGCTCTCAAGCAGATGGACCGGACCTATTTTGGTGCGTTTTTTTGTTTGTTTAATGGCTTGTTCAAACTTGTACAATGGCAAAAATATTATTATTTGGATGGCCATTTAACGACGAGTATTCGGTTATTAAAATATGTTCGACAGTTTGCAGATTATCTGGTCTTCAAGATAATGTCTAGGATTTTATATTTTTATTAATGTGTACATCATCGTTGTGCAGGTACAACTTAAAGGACAAGGCCACTTTTACATTAAGGTAGCAACACTAATTTACGTATTCTATTGTCATAGTAGGCGAAAAATACATTAACAGGCGATTTGCGTGTATGAGTCCATAAAATCTGATCAACAGTTTGAAGATCGTCATCTCTTCTAGATAATCTCGGGGGTATTATAAACTCTTTTCCAGAAAATATGGGAGATTTATGTTAATTTGTAGTTGAATTTATCGTTTTTCAGGCACCATTTAAAAGACGACGTCAGGCAATCGTTGTACGACGCCGCTGGCACTTGGACTGATGCCGTGAAGAAGAAAGGCACCCGATTTCTGGGCGGTACTCAACCAAATCTAGCGGATATTACCATATACGGTGTTTTGAGCAGCATCGAAGGCTGCCAAGCCTTCCAGGATTTGAGGGAGAACACGGATATCGGCATCTGGTATGACGAGATGAGCAGGAATATGGATAACAGGAGAGGCCGCGTGATGGCTGTCGCCTAATCTCACATTGAATCACTATGCCGCAACCAAAAAGCAAAATAAACTTGAGCACTTTCACATTAAAGTAGTAACACTGATTTACCAGCATTTTAATTCACATTGGGGCAAAGATGGCCTGTTATATTTGCTCATGGTGACGGGATGTGAATTTAAACCTAAGTTATTGTGTAAAACCTTTACAAGTCTGTCCTTTCCTCTTGTCATCGCTTTAATACATATTCACCGTCAATATTACATTTCGATGGTGAATAAGGTCTTAGCCGTTTTCTACCCTCTCATGACTACGGATTTTCGTCCAATTATAATGTATTCACATAATAATGTATTCATATAATAATGTATTCACATAATAATGTATTCACATAATAATGTATTCACATAATAATGTATTCACATAATAATGTTATTGTGAGCAGTAGAAAGAAGTAGAACCATTGAGATTATTTATTAAAGACATTTATTAGTTCTTACTTACTGTTTTTTAGTTTTAAATAAGTATTGTGTCAAATATTGAAATAAAATGTGTAGTATTAATATTCTTTTATTCTGTCTAGTATTAAAACTCTGTTACCTACTTTAAATTCTTTTTTTTTCACAATTGTGCAATTGGTATTGTACTGATTAGATTTTTTTTTTGGAAACTGGTGTAGCTTAAATTTTCATAGAGTTACAATTATTTAAAAGGTCAAAATTTTTCGCGATCGATATATCACACCCTGATTAGAAATTCCTTATTTTTTTTTGTCTAAACGATTTACTTAATTCTGTGATCTTTCGACAATTTAGGAGAAATATATAAATAAATATAACTATTGATTCCCCAGACTGTTAATGAACATAGTCTGTAAAGACACTGAATCCCTCTTAATTTCATGCTTATTAAATTTCTATTTCATATATTTCTATACTTATAACTGTTTATGATCTATATGAGGAACATTAAAGTGTATTGTCCATAATACATGCGTTTCATGTGATTACGAAATAATTTTTGCGTTGGAAGTATTTTAACAAATAGGTATGATATTACAATATCTATTGATTTATAGAGCCTTAATTAATCCAATATTGTTTGTATAAAATATAATACTTTATTGTGCTATAATGTCGCTGTTACTTAACAGTTTCTACTTAAATGGCATATTTTTACATTCAAGTAAAGACTGCACTGTTTAGCGATAATTTAATATTAAGTCAGCACGGTATTAAATGCATAGATATAATTAAATAAAACTAATCGACGTTGTCTAATAAAAATATACATAAATAGGAAACTTCAGGCTCAGTTCGGTAAAAAAAGGTTAAAACTACCACAAATTATCTCTTACTTATCCAGTGAACTACTTTGGATCCTAATGATGATATTTCTAAACACTATACTGTTATAAACGTGATAGGTGCAAAGTAAATTAACAGGCGATTTGTGTGTACGTAAGCGAGAACCCTCTGTTGGCGACGTCCGGCGGCGTTGTGGCGGTGGCGCCCTCGTTCGCGTCCGTCACTACGTAAAGAACGAAGGGCTTGGCACCAGCTGCGAAATAAACATATGTTAGGTGCACATGTGCTGAATAGTCTACCTGCCCATCAAAATAAAGTCTATGTTAGAATTACGCCTCTACTTGTGATAAATATAGAAAATCTTTACTTTACATAAAACTAACATCAACTGGATATCAGCCAAAGATTTGAGTCTGAAAGAATCACAGTGTCTTATGAGGAGAGAAAATTGATGATTTGTACATTTCCCGAGAAAGTTAAGTCCCGAATTTAAACGCCGATAAGTTGCAGTAATTCTTTCATTTGTCTCTTTTTTGGTCATCTGGTATTTCCATAAGCCAGTCATACTTTATTTTACGCTGGCTTTGTGTGGGGGCGATGGTACCTCAACTGGTGGAGCAGCTATATGTACAAACAAGAACTGTATTTAAGATGTGCTTTACTGGCTTTATACTCTCAAGAACTGCCTCTGTAACCGAATAATATAGGTTTTGTTATTTTTTAGTTGGGTTGACCCATACGGGCTGATGACTCGATTACCTGAAAATTAGGACAATCCATGCGTCGTACGAACTTGCAAAAAAATTGATTCTGTGTCAGCTGTTCCCAATCGTATCAGATATTCGTCACATCAGGGTAGGAGAGTAAAAGAACAGAGATTGCACCTGTGCCTTCGCATGCGCTTGTGGACTATAATGTCTCCTGAGCAGTTGTTTGCTTTTTGAGTAGATGAACCGCTGTGGCGAAAATTTGGTCAGGAGAACATTATTACTCTGTACAACCCAAATGGTGACTGGCAGATAATGCTATTAACATTAAGTCCTTACTTGTACATGATTTGTGTATAAAGAATAAATAAATAATATAAATTTGGTCGTATTTAATCTCACTTAAAACGGGAACGAATCCAAGACCACAGAAGCGGTCGGTGCCGGCGGAGACGCCCGTCGCCACCACCGTGGGGTTGGCGATCACCACGAAGTCGGTGGTGCACGCTGCGCCGTTCACCGCGCCCACCGTCGTGCCCAAAACCGTGTTGTCAGCGCCCTCTACGTCGCCTGTCACTGTGAACGAGTACACGTCGTTCGCCGCCTGTTGAGTTACCAAGTTGATGGTTATTGACGGAGAGAGCGAAGCAAGTGAGGTTTACAGTTAGAGTTGGGACGAAAACGCATTTTACGTATGTACATATGTATGTAACGCGATAACTCTCGAACCAGTGCTCCAATTGAAATGAATTTTGGAATATATGTATGCAGGTCATATTAATACAATTTTTAAATCCGAAAAAAGTATCTCGAGGACCAAGTTCGCTGCGAACTACTAGTTGTATTAACTTATATATGTTCTTTTATACAAAGCCACCAATTCTTGCCTGACGTAAGTATGTAAACATAATTGTACTCGCCTGTGCATATTGTATCGCACAATATCCCGCCTCCATTCGTATGCATATACCGTAGTTCAAATTGGCGATCTGGCGTGTGCCCGTGACCAGGGACGCGCTGAGGGCAGTGTTAGCTGTGGTGCCGTAGTTGAAACTGTTGATGGTGCCCGTTAACCCGGTATAATATTGCAAGCAGCCATTGGGAGCTACAACGGGCAGACTTTGTTATCATATTATTATATTGAGCACTAAAGGACACTATGATGCGCTGTATGTATTGTTGTCATATTTGAAGCTAAAATCTTCAATCATGGAAATAGGATAATTTAATTTATTGTAAGTCGTTTAAAATTATTAAATTGGTTTTAAGCTACAAGGCGGCCCAGAGAAATAGACAAAATATAATTCATACAAATTAATAAATACCTATGCCTGGGCAATCACATCCAAGCTGTACAAGCCTAATGTTCCATCTCCTGGAGAAAGTGGTTGCCAAGGTCGCTGTAATGGTAATGGTGATCGCGGCGTTTCCGTTGAAGTCCACGAAAATCGTTTGTCCAGTGTTGTCCCCACAAATGGTTGGAACTATTGTGTTTCCTCCTGTCACAGTGATGGAGTCAGTAGCACACACTCCGTCACCGTCCGGCTGCGCTAACACCATATCCAGAAAGTCTATGCGAAGCTGTTTGAAAAGAGAAAAAAGGCCATGCAATGTTGATGACAATGTCTTCTCGCATAAAAAACTTCTCTGCATTTCGGAGTCGTTTATTTTACCTGACAAATATTAGCGTTACAACGATTGACAATGAGTGTGCAAGCCTGGCCGCCGGCGTATGCTCCAGGGTAGCCGGGACTAGTGAAATACGTGTTGTTGACATTGGTCGTACTGCCGCATGTCCTAGAAACTAGAAACAAACGAGTTTATTAGGCATTAATAAAAGAAAGGATTGACAATACACGTACAGTCTACGTTCTGTTCTGTTGTTGTTCGCTGTTCATACGATTTTTTGCACCACGTGGAATTCGGTGTAGAACATCTTAAAAGTTTTCGTTATACTAATTCCTAAATTGACTAGGTGTATTTGAGCGTTCATCTCGTGTTTTAGGTTTGCGCCCGTCTCAACTCTGTTACTCCCAAAGGGAAATGGTATTACTTAGCCATTACATTCTACTTTATTTTTCTATTGGTCTGCTTTACTCCAGCATTATTATATATAAATAAGTTTTAGGAATTAAATGTAACGTATTACACAATATGCATCTTGGACAACGTAAGATACGTAGAAATAAATAAACTTAGTATCCACGTCAATCCATATTTGATTAAGGTCTAAAGACAATGACATCAGTTAATAATCTTAAGGGTATGGTCGTAGTGTCGAAACTAATCCTGTTATAGATCACGACTAAGATTTTAATGATAATATGTTTCCCAACAAACTATTGTTAAAATCCCAGCTTAAACAATTTTTAATGCCTCCATAGTCCTGCCTTGTAGTATTGAAATCAGTATAAATTGAAATAAAAAGCCATAAACCTTAGTTGAATTTTGCCCCAGCATCGTCTCAATTCAAAATTCTTGTCTACTGCTAGCTTAGCGTGGGTGCTTCAAATATTCGCATTTTTACATCTTTAAACGAGCAAGTGATTCACATTTAATATTTGGTTACTGAGGCTCAGAGATATGCACTCGCCAAACATTAAGATGTAAAATCTCCTTTTGGTCTAAACTTACAGTGTAGGCGTATATTTTTGATCGAACTAGCCTATCCTGTTATGCGGTAGTAACGCAGTTGCTATTTGGCTCGACGTTCATATAAGGTTTATCCTTACTCCTTACCAATACAGCATCTTCCTCTTCTAGAAGCGCAAGTCCCTGTTATGGTTCCGTTGAGGTTGTTGCACTCTCTGCGCGCCAAGCAAGTGCCGTTCATGGTGTTTGCGCTAGAGCAATCGGTGTTTGCAAAGCGAACGATGCTCACAAACGGGAACACTGAAAAAATAATACTTATTTAATGAATAGTGATGGTGATGGTCTCTAAAATTTTCTTCGACATGTAAAGCATAATAGTAAGAATTTAAATAGTAAGAATTATGTAGAGCATAAGAAAAAAAATAAATAGTTGCTTTATTGCCCGAGAGAGTGAATATATAAAACCCACGAACCAGTTTTTCAATTTAAATGAAATTTGGAATAGCTTAGCACAATTTTTAAGTTTTTTGGGCATCAATCGTTTAGTAGCTTAAAATTGTACTAATATTACCTACATACGTTCCAAATTTCATTTTATTGGAGCTTCGGGACTTATCGCGGAATATACGTACAAATATACATATATTTAAATACATACATACATTATGCATACCTACAAATGTGTTTTTGATCGAACTCTAATTGTAGATCTTACTCGCTTCGTTTGGTTGGTCAATAAATATATAGTTATAAATACAATTATTGCGATGAAAGAAGGAAAAAATAAAATATGCATGTCATCTTTAAAAAATAGGAGCTATCGCTTTCGCAAACGCCATAAATTAAAACTTGCAAAAATTCGCTTAAGGGTATGAATAAATCTGTAAAATGTATTCATTAAGTTTGTTGTTTGTGTTTTTGTAAAGTCTTGCGCTTAGAAAGAGGTTTAACAAAAGATACTTACAGAGTTTGCCTTTTCGTACTCCTTCCCTTTCCTCAAGATTATTATCCATTTCTTCGTTATCAAAATCATCTTCTTCGTAAACTGAAAAGGCCGCTACAGCCACAAATAAGATAGCTATAGTAAGCCAAAAGAATTTATTATACATTTTAAAAATATTAAGTATGATTTAGATTGTTATTATGCAATTATTTTAAATAAAAACTATTTAAAAATAATAGGTCACATTAATGGACGATTTTGCCCAAGTCTTTCACTATGCAATAATCTATCACGAAATGAGAGTAAAGTCGTCTGTAATACTATATATAAAGTGGGTGATAACGGTGGTTTGTTTGTGCAAACTGTTAGGGATGTTACCGTTTCTCGTTTAGCGGGTGCCCGCTGAACACGAGTCCTAAAATGAATAGATGACGTTCAACATTTACAAAAGTTTACTATTTACCAACGAAATTCTCTACTATTTTTTTACATACTTTCCTAAAAAATTTATTTTTTATATATGCGTATCTTTAGCTATATTTGATGGTTTATTTTTTCTTAGAGTTTTTAATCGGACACCAAGTTAGTGGTAATCGTATTTATACTCGAATCTCGGTCATCAAAGGTTCTTGAACTTCAACTCCGCTGGTCATCGATTGATTTGGTTTAATCTAAAAGATGGAGATGTGATACCCACTTGTGCAGGTTTACAGTACTGAGGAAGTTAGAGATGTAATAGCTTGTCACTCAGAAAAACCACCTTATGGTTTTATTTACAATATCATTTTCAGAATAAAGAGAGACGATGTCAAAGCCATCGGGTCTCCCTTTATTCCTATTTTATGACAGTTTTTAACCAAATAAAAATTTTGATTATGTAAGTAGTTTGCTATTAGTTGTCACCCGTGTATTAAAATAACGATATTTTCTATTGACTTTCTGTTTCCGAACAAGATATATAAACATAATATTTAAAACTGTATGCTGATAAAATTTAAACGTTATGGTGGATTGATTATGGATGGAAGGGACAATATTTTCTAGAGACATTACTTATTGTTTCACTATCTGTCGTTTGAATTGCTCACAACAATCACTTTGAAATAAGATTTGATTTGTTATATACAAAACTTAAAAATTTCATACATTAACATATAGAAACATACATATGTATCTACAAGATTCGGTGATTTAGTAAGAATGAGCTGCTCAAATGAGCTTAAAAGCTTTTTGTAGTTAAAAAGTTCTTTATAATCGCAAATATTATTTGTTAGCTTATACCCGAAGTTTTGTTTGTCTAAAATCATTTTCGCATTATGCCTTGTCTGATCTGTGACAAAAAATGTCTATATCGTCTAGACCTTTTTCGTTACGGTCCACATTTTATCATGATGCCATTAAAGATTTGTCACGTCAATAGTCTATTTAAATGACTATTTATTTAAATTATCGCAAAGAAAAATATTAATGTTACTTGTATTCAAAAATTTAAGAAATGAAATTATTAGTCAAAAAACTATATGTAAGCACTATTTCAATATTTTAACCTGTAAGTAGACTACCTTTTTGCAAGCTTTACAAATATCAAAGCAACCTAAGCTAATGGTAAATAGGAAGTCATGCGCGCTTGGAGGTTGCATTTCTCGGAATTTAGTCAATAAAGAATGTATTTCTAGAACGAGTTAACAAGTAAAATTACGTTCCTCATAGTAAATAGTTATTACCTGATAGCTAACGTGAACTTGCGACATAATATCCATGTAGCATTGATATATAAAGAACCCTAGGGTACACAATGAGCGTTTCAACGTCCGAATCAAAATGTCACACTGCACTCATTTGCCTTGTCACAGTTCAATAAAGTTTATCCCCGTGTTGAATACTAAAAACTTCGTAAAAACAACTCTATGTCCTGCAAGTAACATTGAATTTGAAAAGCAAACATTAGTGCAATAATTTTGACATTTAGATATGGAAAAATTTTAACGGTTTTTATTATCACTTCTGTTCGAGACTGGGTATTTTATTCTACGGTTTATTGTATATCAATGCTATGTAAAAATATTGCCGGGGAAAATCAATTGCTATGAGAGTTTTTACCTAATTTTCCGATTTTTCTATGCAGATGTCGCTGATAATTTTGTTTGCAGGAAACTGCGATCCATATAAAAAATGTGCAAGTATTTGGGGAAATAATAAGCCAAATGAAATGTGACTAAATTTATTTTGTTCTGAAGTGTGAAATTTGCAGTATCATATAATACATAAAATTCATTTAGAAATTTTACATCATCTACGCTTGAAACAATAAAGATAAAGGCAACTTTTTGTATTATTATATGCATCAGTCAAATCGCCAATTTTCATCAAATGACATAGGAATGCGAAACTACTAGCACAGTACATTAATTTTTATGATGTAACCGTGGAACAGATTATATAAAAGTAGAATGAAGCTAGATCGTTAGCTATCTCTTGCAAATTTAACGACGTTATTAAAATAAGTACAGGAATTTTAAGTACGTGGAAAGTCGTTGATAAAAACTAATATATTATATATAAGATATCAAAATTTCATTTAAACAGCAGCGTTTGCTTTTATTAAATGACTAAACCAAATACAGTTTATTTATCAATATATATCAGTGTATATTGCTTTTGATTAACTTGTACATTAGGTTGCATTGATTTATCTGACTGACAAATTTAATTACTAGAAAATATAATATCACCTTGATACTTTAGGTAATATATCAAGGTTGGATGCTCATGCTTGGCTTCGATAACTACTCAGCAAGAATTTTAAAATGGACTGGAATGGAAGAATGGAATTTTTAATTAATTTAAAAAGTATTAAATATATCCAACCGTTAAATAATTGTAATAGTATAACAATAATACATCAGGGTAAGTCGCCAAAGTCTATGGTAATGGTGATTGCATCTCTAAGGTCTTACTGATAATGGCATTTGACTGAAACTGAAGAATGTCAACAGTTGTATGTCGTCTTCACACGGCAAGCTAATTTTTGACAAGATACTAATAATAATTCTTGTTAGTAAATCACACATCTGGCAACTCCTATCATATATTTAAACACCATAAGTTAAATCCATAACTACCTCATGCATATATGTAAATCAACTCTTTACATACAACTTTACAAAATAAAATGTATAAAATAAAAAAAAAAGAATTTAAAAACTTGTCATTGGTAATAAATTATCTTGTGACTTAGTCAACGTGTACAACTAGATATCTTAAAACTACATAACCTAATTAGAAAAAATATAAACAACTATATCAAACTATCAATGAAACAAAGATAAGTAGGTACATACGAGACACAAGCAAATAAAGAATATAAGTGAGGTACATCAAACAATATATACAGAAAGACGAGCTTATGACTACTGTCTTTATGTAAAAATAAAATTATATTTATTACTTAAAAATATGGCATCCCCACAATTTTATGGCAATTATATTATTTCTTTTTATGAAATGTTATGTTTAATCTGTGCGTTTTCTAATCAGACCTAAATTACTAAAGTATTTAAGCTATATCATACCATAATAATAATAATACAGGTTTGGAAAAATGTTGTCCAGTTTCATCCTAGCTATTGATTTTTCTAATTATTTATTATAATACGGTATGCCATTAGCTTTACTTGTTTCAAAGCTTGTTTATTGACGTTACATCTTATTCAGGTGCATAGCGGTTGCTAGTAAAAAAATACGACGATTAATGGTTCTTTCAATTATAATACGATGATGGGTTTTCTTTCTTTTATATCTAGGTTATATAAATTATTTAATTTATTATAATTATATAAATTATTT
>DWHK01002122.1:0-10278 GCA_018247855.1 Graphium androcles
CCATAGAGCTTATAGTTAGAATAGAGTTAAAAAAAGGAATAATACGTTTTTATTGATCTCTATTTTCTGCACATGATAAGAAAACGACGTCCGCCATTTTAAATGTAATTTTTTTCGATTTTTTTCGATCGAGCTACTCGTATATTTTCTTTCTTCTCTTATATTAACTCACTTCTATTTATAAACTAATGTCGATGTAACATCGTTTTATTATTACTCACGACATTCATTCAAGTTGTGGAATGGCTTAAAAAGGGCGTGCTTTACGGTTATTGCACAACAAAAACGTAACGGTCACCGTTAAAAATTCCCATCAAAAGCTCGGAATGGGAGAGGGCGGCGTTAGGCGGTCGTCAATTTGTATGTGAAGTGTACGGGACGTCACATTACATTGTATTATCATGAGGGTAATAAAAAAATCTTGTGTATGTTGTAGCAAATATAGACGCAGCAATATTTAAAACTAGTGATTTCAGCTGCAGATCCTAAGGGTCGAAGCGTGATGTGAGATCGCCTAAACTGTTCCTCATAAATCTTATTATCATAAACCAGAACATTTTTTTTTGTATAGAAAAGGTTGTCAAACCTGCTAGCCGGTTCACCTGATGTTAAGTGATCCCGTCGCCCATGGACACAAACAACATCTGAAGAGTTGCGCGTACGTTGCCGGCCTTGGAAATTGGATAGATCAGGTTAAAGGGAAGGATGGGTTAGGATTATGTTATATATTAAGGATTTGATGGGAAAAGAAGAGGGTAGGAACGGCCATCCTTCAACCCTAAGAGCCATGCATGATTTATTTTATGCTGACTCTGATGTGAATGGTCCTTTTCCGGGCGAGCTCGGCCGTGAAAGTGCAGCAAAAGCTGTATGATGGATGTAATGCTCTAACACCCTGAAACCATTATCACTGGTAGTTTCAGGGATTGGGGTACCTAAACGAATAAATAAACAATAACAAATAAACTATAAATCACACCAGCTTTCGTATATTAGCATTGCTATGCCTTGCTTCATTGATTGCCAAATGGCTAATTCTTCGTTTAGGTTGTAGAGCATAACATCCTTTCACAGCTCTTGCTGCACTTCTAAAGCCGTAAAATACCACCGCTCTATACAAAGTCGGGATAAAATAAACTACGCATGTCTGGGTTGCCGAATGGCCTACCCCCTCTTTTTCCACACCTTTCCCTCCAAATACTGTATATGTTCCAGACCCATCCTACCCAATAAACCTGTTCTATCCAATTTCTCAGGCTGACAACGTACACGCGATTGTGTGTCATCTCCGGATGTTGTGTATCTATGGGCGACGGGATCGCTTGAAATCCCATGAAGATGAACCATCTGCTCCTTTGTCATTCTTTCCATGAAATATAAAAATACTCGCCAGTCCTCAAACAGAGAATGTTAAAAATATGTTCACAATTGGTCTAGATTTCTTATCAATAAAGATAATAAATGTAGGCCTTTCTCCTTATTTGAAATCGGTTGATATACTAATTCCCTAGCAAATGTTTACACAAGGAGTTTAGATTGCGTTTAGATTCGTCATAGCGGTAAACCTAACATGCTTTCAGTAACTAAATCTTGATATTTGCCGCAAGCGATAGTTCTATCTACGCTTTATATCAATAATCAAAGCCGTCGTATACGAATAACTGAGTATTAAAGCGAACTGTGAAATTTATGAAACATTGCAAATATGGTACGAAGCATAAACTTGGAGATTTTATTTATATTACAATTTAAGTAAATTGCGTTATATGTTCTGTGTATTGATTAACTACTAGGTTTTATTATGTCAAGATTTCTTTTTTAAACTTGATTTATTATAAACAGTTTTTCTATAAAAACAACTAATTTTGTATTTATTTTGTTTCAGGTATGTAATCAACGATATTTCGCACATCATAAGACAGAGTTCAGTATGTATGTACATATATAGAAATACTAACCGTGTCCCGTGGGTTCACTCGCCGTTTTAATTCGTTTGATTTCGTTTTCTATTAGAACATTTATACAAGATTATCACAGAGGTGTACCCTGACCAGCAAAAAATAGCCATCTGAATCGATTCACAAAAAAGGAAATTATACCTGAACATACATACAATATACGTGAAGATGAATAAACAACATCCTTCGTTTATGCAGTCGGTTATAAAATTTTATATCCATCTTAGCGTTCATAAGATAACTTATTTTACTTCTCTGGAACGTTAAAGAGTTTTCGTGGTCATTATCGGGTACTGATTAAATTTGCGTCAATAGCACTTTTTTAGGACTAGCGTTTCTAACAAAAACAAACAGTAGCTTGTTTGTTAAAGCTCCAGCTTAATTATGTCTTATTAGATTTTACCTGCGGCTTAGCTCGCGTTGATGTCAATTGACAATTTTGTTTTGGTATAAGATCTTCTTACGGGGTTCTTTTCCCCATCCTTGGTTCGCTCTCGATACCATGTTGCAAGTTATTCATGACTGTAAGCCGAGCTATAACCCTGGAAAGTGCCTCCGTAACCTAATGATATAGGCTGGCTTTACGAACCGAAAGTCTTGGGTTCGAAACCCGTAGAGGGCAATAATTATGTGTTATTGTTTTTCAGTTGGGTTAGAGCAATGAGGGTTGATTACCCGATCGCCTGGCTGATTATCAAGATGATCCATGCGTTGAATGGGGATGTAAAAAGTCAGTCCTGCGTCTAATTTCTCTTTGGTCCTGTCGCATATCCTATGAGAGTATAAAAAGAGAGAATGCACCTATAATATGGTTGATATCATAATAGATTAGCCACCGTGGCGAAAATTGGTCAGGATAACATTATTATTATTATAACGCTGGAATGACGACTTGAAGTTATTTTTCTATGATTTTCAGGTTATAAAGTTTCCCCGACAACTTGTATGCAGACATTCGTATTGATCAGTTGAATAATTAAGGCATAAAAGCGGTGTAAACGAGCAAACAAACTACGTTTTTCTCATTTACAATATTATTTAGGATTAGCTTTTGCCTGCGGCTTTACTCCTAAATTTAACAGTTTTTTGTGCTCTTTATTTGCTTTTTATTTTTTACATGGTAACATTATCTTTTTTTAAAGTAAAATAGCCTTATGTATTCCCTACACTATCCGCTCCGTCCAAGTCCGGTCAAAATCGGCCCAGCAGTTTGGAAGATTAACCGATCCAAACAGTCAGACAGACAGACAAAAATTTTAATAATTTGTTCTATATTTATTAGTACCATAAGACTTAATAGGAATTTAGTAAAAAGCTGTTATTTTGATATTACAAACATACACTTCAATTTTATTTATATCTATAGATATAAATCGCAGTCTAATGAATAAATAAATTCACAAATATATAACATTACTTAAGACGGATACCGCAGTCTTATTTGCTTAATAATCGTTCCCTATATTCCAGAAATGTCTTCCCGGTCCCTTCCAGTACATTTCTTAGATTAGCCGCAAAGCCACAAATCCTGCAACGCGGGCCAGTCCTGGATATTTATCTAATTACCTTTCTCTCCGATTACTCCTCTAAACAAGGACATAACGATATTAGAGCGCTTTGCCTGAAAGCGGCCAATTATCGGTGTAGTTTGCTCGGGATTTATCAGCGGACTACCTCTGCCTAGCGGGTTTGCTTGGCTTTAATTAGAATTTGTTGGGAGTGGCACTTACCTTAGATTACTAATTGACGTTAGTGGTTAGTTACTATTTCTCTCCTAAGCACTAATATGAGAGGCTAGATTTTTTGATCGTTTTTCGGACTAATATTGCGTTTTTTTTTAATTTTTATACTTAAAGAAAGTAATATTTATTTGTAAAAAACATTACTATAAAATGACGAAGTTATGGATATTAAAAAAAATATATAAAAAGGAAGATAAATATTTTGAAAAATACCATGGTATCATCACTCACATAATCAGATCTAAAGAAGTTAAAGGTAACGTCATTGGTAATAGAACAGTTGATAACAGTATCCCAATTGAAAAAATATTTTTTTTCTCGGATATTCAAGAACCGTCAAGTAAAAAAGAGATTTTTTTTATTTTACTACGTAGATAGTTTATACCAGCACGTACTGTTTAAATAACAATAAAAAATAATTAGTAAGAAGAATACACAAAACAACCAAAAATTTCATAAAAAAAAATTATTCATCTCGCTTTCGCTTATAATCCTAAATGAGCTAATATAGCCAATATCTCTCTCACCTCATACCTCCTCTGCAATTGCAATTTCTGCCAACCTCAAAAAGCATGAATGCGTGAATGCATGCCTAATAAAGGCCAGTGACCATACCCCTACAAGACGTTTAATCTACCCCAGAAGCCATATCCTTTGGGTTCGTGCCAGCTTCCCGAAATATAACGTTTGAAATACGACACACTTGTACAACTACACAGAGTTCCCTAACGCACAATATGAACTCTTGTGTTTACTATATTAACTCGATGTGTGTTTAGTTTCTGAATCGACTAGTGTTTCGAAAAGAAAATAGTGGAATAAGGTCAAAAATTAAAAAAATGCCTAGGATATCAAAGATACTATAAGATCCTCAGCGTTCTTGACAAAACATATCAAAATTATCTCTTTTTTACGTTTTTTTTTTTCTTTACCACCATTGTCTGAGACGTAGTCGTAACAATAACAAAGTCATGCTGCACGGCCGGTCACGACAGTGACCCTACCCCGCGTAATTTTCCAACAACGGCTCAAACACGAACTCCCACGTAATAACGTCGGCACATCAAATGAAAGCGGAAATGAAACGCGCCGAAAAAAACAACACACTCGAATCGCGTCCACAATTGCGCCGCTCCATCCATCAACGTCCGCGGCGGCCCGCTTCTCCATTACGATAATAATTTACTCGTTAATCCGGACTAACGTACGATTCACAGCCGGTGGAAGTTGTCGGCGAGAGGCCGCGTGTCTCCGGGTGTATCGGAAGTGTAAACCTTGATTTGACTGACAAAGAACGTCTGCCGTTAACGTCGACTTTTGTATCTTTGTAGTACGGAATTGTACAATAAATTCTTAATAAATAAATAAAGCGTACTCGTGATACTTGAACAGCTGACAAACAGCTCTTATTTCACTAAACAGCCAGCTCGATAGCGATGGTCCTACCGCCTGATTATTGACGTGCTATCGCTACTTGCAGTACTTGTGCATTACATTTATTTGGTGTTTGAGGTTGCCGGTTGCCCATTCCTTTCTTCTCTGTCTTTTCTTCCTTCCAATTCCATAAATGTCTCCCGTTATCTGCTCCACCTGGAAAGGTTGACAACGCTTCGGAATTCGTCTCCCTTCGGAGATTTTGTTAACATTAACGAGCATGGCGTTTTCCTTTCTGACACCATTCTCTTATTCAAAGCAAAAAAAAATATCCACCCAATTCTCTTCCCAAGCACGTCATCTGTCTTATCCTTTTAAAAGTTAGCATCGCATCTGCAACGCTTTGGATGTTGTTGGTATCTGGTACACGTAACGAATCTCGCTGTGTGGACTTCTAAAATGTCCAACTCCTAATACGCAACACTGTTCGCACTCGTACAGCATTTACGTCTAATAAAAATTGCACCTAGATGTATGTTTTATTGTAAAGCTTGATTAAGAGACTGACGCCAACTATAGGTATCTTAACGTGTTAAATGAGCTTATTTAGAAAAGGTCTACCCCATAGGTTCACATCAACGTCATGATTAAGCGTCACAATGGACGCTAGCTATGCACGATCACATCCCACGTCTTCTAAGCTGTAGCGTCGTCTGTTCTAGTCCTACCATGTTTAAATCTCGTTTATATTAAATTTAAACGATACACCCCGAAACGACTAACTGCAGATCGTAAAGTCGTATAACTTCTGGTCAAGTATAAGCCTTGGTGATAACTCTTGGTGATTATATCTGGGAAGATACCACTGCCTTGTACAAAACCAGCGGGAAATATAATCACGTCTCTCTTTAAGTTTTGTAATTTTCTTTTAGAACAGCAGGCAATACTTTTACGGCTTTATGATGTTGGATTTTACGGTTTTCACCATCATCATCATCAGATAAATCTCTTACTCTGTAGCAAGTTTTAAGCATCTCGAAAGTTAGGCTTTCTGTCATTTGTTGTTATTATGTGGGTGTGAATCGTACCTTTGCTTCGCGTTAAAGTGACGCGGATAATCCTTCGCTCCTTAATTATACGCTGATAACTCGTTACTCAATAATCTCAACGCGGTTATAACCATTGGTTATAAATGGGAATGTTATTAAAATATACAGGACAAATATTCACATCAACCTAAGTTGTTTTCGACACCCGTCTGGAATTAATGTTTGTATAATATATCGTCGCATCCATACTAATATTATAAATTTGAAAGTGAGTTCGTTTGTGCATTTGTTTATGCTGCCGTGTCTTGATGACTCCCTCAATCATTACAGATGTTTACATATACATTTATTAGGGGTACAAGAAAGGATATATATCTACTATCCAAAGAAGTGCTATTCCTGAAGGATAAAAAGACGTACATACATATATTGTGCTTGAAATATAAACTAAAAGGATGGAGGAAAGAAAAGACAAAATCGTTAAGACAGACAAACAATAGTAGAATAACTAAGTAATCTACAAGTGAATAAAATTATGTGAAACTTGTTTGTTGTAACTACCAGTTGAAAGAGATACGGCTTGATTCATGAATATGTTTGAAAGTCACCCTATCGATCATTGTATTGACATATTAACTATGCCTTTCCTTGATATTACTTTTTAAGGTTATCAGTTATTTTGACTAAGATAATTTAATTTGAAACATCGTCCAATCAGCTCTCATCTCTATTGGAAAACAGCTATTATCGTTAAAGTTTCTTAAAGTTTTCCGATCTGGTTATTAACACTTTTTAATGAATTACGGAAATAAACCCACTATGGTTTCTTATAGTGTGTTGCTATGTTTTATATATAGTTACCAGCTAGTTAAATTCAAATTTAAATTTCTTTTTTTAATATAGAAGCGATCACACTAACTTATTGATTGTCTGAATTGCTACCACCGGTTCGGAAAGTAAAGCCACTGACCTGAGAAGAACCGCCGTAAAAACTCTGCGGGATTAATATTGTTTTATGATATAATTATATATACATATTTTTTTAATTATGTATATGTAACTAACCTTTGACTTCGGCTTTGCCCGTGTGAGTTTTGTATATTCCAGGCATCATGCTAATATTTATTTACGATTATAGACCTTATTCTCGTGGTAGGTAACCATTTTGATATATTTCGATACCTCGGAAGAAGAACTATTTCTTTTCAGAATGTCTATGTTTTTTTCTATACTCCTGTCAATCTATGTCCAAAAAATCAAACACAATTTAGCACTAAAATATAAATAAGGTACGTTTTACGTAAAATGGGACAGTAAAGTAATCGTAAAAAAATATATTTTATGCCCAATAAATAATATAACCTCACAAATGTAGTTTTGGTACATCTCAAATATTATATACCTATTTTATGTAAATAATGCTTATATATTTAGCGACATATACGATAGTTTACAACAAGCGAGTCTACGCAAACAACCGCCCGTATGAAATACTGCAGCGGCGTTCAACCTGTGTAATATATTTGATATGCGATGAATTATATTTATGACATAAACAGTTAAATGTATAAATAATAAAGTGAGTCTCGAAGTTTGTTTGTTTAACGTAAATATTATAAAAAAAATCGCTACCATTTTAATCATAAAATGAGATATGTTAGTGACACTGGCTGAATATTATTTAAATAACACGCGTGTATATTTTGTTAAATAGCAGGAGAACTATATTTGTTATAGTATAGTATATTATATATTTATTATAGCTTTATATAAATCTTTACGCAAATTCATGCCACGTTTTTTTGTAGAAATTTCTTATTTCCATGCATTTCATTAACTATGGAAAAGAGTTTTTTTTTTATAAAATCTCTATAATATCCTATTTTTGTATGTATTTAGAGCTATTGACAAAAACATTTTTTGTATAGGAAAGGGTTGGCAAACGCGCATACGGTTCACCTGATGTTAAGTGATCCCGTCGTTCATGGACACACACAACACCTGAAGTCAGCTGCGTCGCTAACCTTGAAAATTGGATAAATAAGTAGGATGTGTTAGGATTATGTTCAGAATATAGTGGGGTAAAAAGTGAGAAAAGAAGAGGGTAGAAATGGCTATCCAACAACCCTAAGAGACATGCATACTTTATTTTATGCTGACTCTGTGAAGGGTGGTGGTACCTCCACGGGCCGAGCGCGGCCGTAGAAGCGGAGCAAAAGCTGTATGAAGGATGTTATGCTCTATCACCTTCTAGTTATTATAGATGTTGATTACAAACTCTTTGAACGAGACAATAAATTAATAAAAGAAAATATTCATATAAAAATTTTAAATATTTTCCGTTGACACCTGCCGTCCACCATAACAGCCTTCAATAACGTATCATTAAGAATTTAACGAACGTAATTGCAGTTAATCAAAACCGTCGTACGGACGCCGCTTTGCTTTTCATTAATATTTCCAACATACATTTTGTGCATGGAACTGAATGGATACATGCAATCGGTAATCAATTGTGCATACGATATTTCGTCGCAAATTAAATATACACGTGAAACAATAATGAAACTAATTATCGCGTGTCAATTATTTACAGTTACACACACACTCAATAATAAGCATAGATTATGAAATATATTGAAACCTTATTGGAAAAAGACTTTACTAATTTATCTAAATGAAAAGAATTTATGAAATCTAATACGAGTTTGTCAAGCCATTCTATACAAGATTATTTTGACACAAAATTACAAAAAGCCGACTACAAACGCCTTAGAATTATACTTTCCTGGCATATTTTTTCATTATTTTAATTGCAGAAACAAACTACCTAACCGATTTTTATGAAATTATTGAAATTTTATGGGACCGTCCTTAGGATATCTCTTTTCCAACAAAAAAGAATCATCAAAATCGGTTCATGAACGACGAAGTAATCCGTAAACACACAAAAAAAGCATACGATGGGATTCAGAAATCTTTTCCTTTTTTTCGAAGTCCGTTAAAAACGGATTTGATTAATTATTTTTTAATTGGGCTGTATTGAGGCACTTTTGTCATCAAACATTGGAACACCCTTGTCGAGATATATGCAAATGCCATTTTCCCGTATAAATTCCTTATGTTTTCAAAGTTTTCTTAGCTTGTACCTCTGGTTCTTCTTAAGGTTCATTTTTGGTCTACGCATACTCTTTTATTGTAAATTTTGTTTATTTAAATTGGTACAGCTGGAGGGAAGCTAGGTTTTAACACTGATGCCCAACAACACGGGTTCTTTCGTCTTAATTCATATTATAGATGCGACACTGAGTTTGTTTGATTGTTTGTAACGTCTCTTCTCCTCATGAAACTTCTCCAACGATCATAACCGAACATTTGCGTATACTTTGCCAGAAAAAGATATATATAGGGCTATAAGGAAACTTCCATCTTGAATAACGATACTTTTCCCTGTTGCGTGTGCGTTGCTAGCCTATAATCGGATAGAATAAGCTATTGGGTGGGCAAGGAAATATTAAGGAAGGAGGAAAAAGAAAAGGGGATAGAATGGCCATCCGGCAACCCCAAAAGCCATGCATACTTTATTTCATACCAGCTTTTTGTGAAAGGCAAAAAAAAGGAAAAAAATGTGATACTTCTCCGGGCTAGCAGCCTTGTAAGTGCTGCAAGAGCTGTAT
This sequence comes from Graphium androcles, assembly GCA_018247855.1. Classification (NCBI taxonomy): domain Eukaryota; kingdom Metazoa; phylum Arthropoda; class Insecta; order Lepidoptera; family Papilionidae; genus Graphium; species Graphium androcles. The sequence goes on from DWHK01002122.1 coordinate 9,801, forward strand.
AAAGGATGTCATGTTCTACCACCATCATCTTAAGCACATCTTTCACCTAATTTGACTCCATTTATTCTATTTGTACTATAGTAAATGTTCACCAATGCTGGCTAAGCCGCATCTTAAACCTGCTTCAGCTTTATACGGTCAAATCATAAATAGTTAATGGTCTACGGAGTCCAAACATAACTGGGCGCCCCAGTACGGAGCAGGAAGCGGTCGTGCGCTACGCGGGTTCGATTCCCGTGGAACCCGAGACGGTGACTCAGTTTACCGCTGCCACTATTTGCGGAATGCGAGATCGATATCTGGGCCGCGCTCGCCATATCGCGTTACCATGCGATTTACCGTTTCTACAGTGCTGGATGGTTTTAAATGCTTTGAGAACCTATAAAGAACTATATTGTTCTATAGAAAAATATTTTTAGTAAATTTTTTGTTTAGTACTTCATTCCAAAATGTAATATTTTGGAATGAAGTTCCTTAT
>DWHK01002123.1:0-10277 GCA_018247855.1 Graphium androcles
GTTTAAAACAAACCGGGCAAGTGCGAGTCGGACTCACGCACTGAGGGTTCCACCACACAAAACAACAAATTAATGGTTTTCAGATTTTTTCCTGTATTTGTGCTAAAAGATATTGCTTCTTGCCAAATTTCACGGTCAATAGGAAGTACCCTATAGGCTTATAAATGTACGGGAAATGCGACACAAACGGACCGCAGACCTAAGTATTTTGTATTGATTTTAACATTTTATCTTTATGCGTTCCTGAGAAAAAGAGTTCTGACGGACAGACAGACAAACAGTCGAACAAGAAAGTGATCTTTTAAGGGTTCCTTTTTCCCATTAGAGGTACTGAACCCTTAAAAACAAAAGTCAGCGAGAGAGCACGCGATTCACCTGATGTTACGTGAAAACCGTCGCCTGTAAACACTTAAAACATCCTAAGAGTTGTTGGTGCCACTTAGAAGAAAATAGGTAGTAGACGGAAATACTTCACCTGGTTTCCTAGATGAGATGGGAACATGTTTAGAACCAGCTGTTGCCTGCGGTTGCACCCGCATTACATTTTATTAAGAATTTAGTAGTGGGTTTTAATTTTTTTACACGGAACCCTAATCTAATCCTATTTTTAAAAGAACAAGTAAGTGGCCTAAATTACTTTGTTTGTGAGGTACTATGTATCTTGGTTTACCAGCTGAAATAGTTCCGTGAGATAGTTGAGAAATGGTTTTGGTTTGATAACAAGGCGAAAAGAGTTTAATAAACGAAGATGTAATAACAATTGAGTAGAGCATCCTTTCACAGCTCTTGCTGCACTTCTAAGGCCGCGCTTGCCTGGAGGAGTACCATCGCCGTACACAAAGTCGGCATAAAATAACGTATGCATGGCATGGGTTGCCAGATGACCATTCCTACCCTCTTCTTTTCCCACTCCTTTGCCATCCGAATCCTTAATATGTTCTCGACCCATCCCTCCCAATACACCTTTTCTATCCGATTGTCCATTTTTTTATAGGCGACGGGATCGCTTAAAAACAAACGAGCAGTACACGGTTCTGCTGGATTCTCATCTTTTCTATAAAAAAAATCATGTATTTTATTAATGTCAGTAAATGGAGGAGGCTTGTACCAAAAATTTTGATGTTCAGTATTATCTTGCTGTGCCCTATTACTTCTTGCGTTGCTCTCCCCTGTAGTACAAAAATATAGGTACTGTAAAATAGATTACATTAACTCCTTATAATAGAATATCAAATCAGGAAAGTTTCTCATACCGTGTACTACTAACTGCATGACATCGGAAGCGAGAAACTGGAACTCAACTGGAATGATACTCGCACGAATTTCGAACTTTTTTAATATGCAAATGAACTTGTCACACAAAAAAGTTCGCATCCAATTTAATTCATTTCCGAGAATTAACCGCATTCGCGTAACGACCAGTCAGATCAGTCGAGTGTGAAAGTTTTTAACAACGCGGTGACAATCATCGTTGCAGGGCTTACTTTGTGTTGTTCCAATAAGGTGATAGCATTAAAATTGTTTGAAAACCAAAAAAACAACAGACAAATATATATTTGTGTACCTACACAATCTCTCCTGTGTGCGTTGACAGCCTTTGAAATAAGATAGAACAAGTTAACCAGATAGGAGGGGTCAGGAACATATTATGGATTTGGAAGGGAAAGGTGTGGGCAAAGAAAGGGGAGGAATGGCCATCTGGTAACAAAAAGCCATGTACACTTTATTTCATGCTGACTTTTTGAGAAGGGTGGTGTACCTCCCCGGGCGAGCGCGGCCTTAGATGTGCAGTAAAGATGCATGATGAATGTTATGCTAATATTAATACGTGAAGCAATAACTTTGTACTCCTTTTTACGCAGATTGAGCAAACGGTGGAGTATAAAATTTGGTACAATGAAAGTTTATATAGAGAAGGAGTGCAGAAGGTTAATATGTTTATATAATATGCATAAAAAATGCATTAAATTTAATAATAAAAGAAACCATTTCACAAACTACCACCGTTTGACACACTAAAATGACTTAACCCATAAACATCTAATATGTCCAGTGATTTCTTTTTAAGAATATTGTCTATCTACTTATCTATTATAAGTATAACATTTAGCATACGTATATAAACTGGTATGAGAGGGGTACACTACACTAAAGTTACGATTTTTTTTATGGGAAAGTTGGCAAGCGAGCAGACGGTTCACCTGATGTTAAGTGATCCCGTCGCCCATGGACACACAACATCCGGAGAGTTATGTGTGCGTTGCCAGCCTGGGAAATTGGATATAACAGATTAAAGGGTAGGTTGGGATAGGATTATATTAGGGATTTGGTGGGGAAAGGAGTGGGAAGAGAAGAGGGTAGGAATGGCCATCCGGCTACCCTAAGAGCCATGCATACTTTATTTTATGCTGGCTCTGTGAACGGTGGTGGTACCTCCCCGGGCGAGCACGGCCGTAGAAGTGCAAAAGCTGTATGAAGGATGTTATGCTCTACCACCCTTTGAATGTTGTGAGTGTTGCCTGTTTGCTTGCCAACCTTTGCCTATAGAAGAAAAAATAATAATTGTCATCATAGAGGGCCATAGTAGAAAAACTTTTATTTTACTTCGTTCATATACATACATACGAAGAACAATAAAACGATCTGTGTTTTCCATTTAAACGTTCATCAGCTTTCTTCATTATTAATGATAATAAGATTGACATGATTTCGAACAACAGCTTTGTTATTTTGTTGTGGTAGATAGCATAACGTGGTGATAGGCTGCCTATCGCATTTTTTGCCCTGATTATCTTTTTGCCACAGAAATAGATCTCGTGGGTGTATAATTGTTTCTTTTTTCATTAAATTAACAATATATCAAAAGTATATTCGTGTTATTGGACATTTTATCAGTCGTTCTGTAACAATGCTAGTTGGTTGTGGTTTTATTTAAAGGTCGCTTATGATTCAAAGGTCGTTATTATTCCCATCCATTTAAGAGTCAATTAGTTGTTTATCTAAAATTTTAAGCCGACAAATTATTATTCTTGACTCTGTATTTTAATGGAATAAACTGTTTTGTTTCTGTCCAATTTTCTGTCTATAAATTAATGATGTTAATTAAAATGTATCCACCGTCCGTCCTGTCTTTAATAATTTTCGATGTGTAATGAGCAATTTAGTGCCAGTGTAATTATTTATTTGGTGCCTATTATACTGTGATCCAACGCGAAAAATATCTATGGTACTTGTTAAAATTAAATATTTCCTCATAAATAAATAAAAAAACCTGAACCTGTTGCTCCGGCAAACGCTATTAAATTTCTGTACGTAGAAATAGCGGTGTTGCCATGTAATGTTCCCTTATACATGTCGATTGCCTACACGGCTTCACTAGTCATACGTCATTGGTCTTTCATGAAAGCGCCATCTTGGACCGGAAGCCATAACACGTATATTTTATCTGTGGCCTTAAGACTCGTGGGACATGTTGTAAATTACAATGGCTGAAGTAAGTAATAAATTTACATTGTTCCAGGTCTTAAAGACATGAGAAATTAAGAGTTGCTTTAATTACCGTATAAGTTTTCCTTAACGATAATGGATCAGAAAGTTCTTATTACGTAAACTTTTTTCTTTATTTCGCACAATGGTGGTTTTACTTTAAACTTTATGCCTGCTGTTATTTGACGCAGTAGTTTTTGTGTAGTTTCTGTCCGTCCGCCCGTCCGTCCGTCAAGACCCTTTTTATTAGGAACTCGTAGAGGTAAATTTGAAATTAATACCAAATACTGCTGACTTCTGCGGTACCTTTCATACAGCTCTTGCTGCACTTCTACGGCCGCGTTCGGGGAAGTATCACCGTCCTTCGCAAGTCAGCATGAAATAACAATGCATAACTTTTCGGGTTGCGGGATGGCCAATCCTACCCTCTTCTTTTCTCACTTCTATGCCCTTCCTAAATGTGTTCCTGATCCATCCCACCCAAAAAAACTTATCTTAAATATTATCCAAAATCCTAGGCTGGCAACGCACATTCAACTCTTCGGATGGTGTGTATGTCTATGGGCGACGGGATCACTTAACATCAAGTAGACCGCCTGCTCCCTTGCCAATCTTTTTTATGAATATAAATTAACGTAAAGCTCAAAATTCCGACTGCTTTTTTAAAAATAATATTGCGTACACGGGGACAAATAAGATAAATATATATGGTGAAGGGCAGAATGCAAAAATAAATTAAAGTTCGATTTAGATTATTGGGTCCCTTTTTAATATTAATTGCTTCCAATTTTAAAAAGTTGTCAGGTTCAAATATATTTATGTCACAAATTGCAATTCCTGCTTAACTATATGGTAGAGTAAAAAAAACATTTCAATTATTGATAGAAGAGTTACTGCTTAAGGCAATATCTTTAATATAAATCAGTTATTCAATAATATAAACAAAATTAATAAAGAAAATGTTATTTAGGCAGAAAGTAAGTTTAAAATTTTATCTTCCATAAAACTTTTTTTCAAGAAGCGAATAGTTCAAACGAACCCGTACAAAAAAGTAATTTAAAAACCGAAATGATTTAACATTATTCTGCTTGAAATATTAATTGGCACTTGAGCTATCTAAAGTTTTTAGCCTATTTTTCTGAATTTTGAAAATTAAATTTTAATATTGCTGAATTAAATAAACGCAGCAAGAAGAAAGAAATTAAAATGGTATTTGTTTAATAGAAATTATTTCATAAAAATTAAAAAAGACTTATAAAAACTTAGTTTTTGAAAGTTTAAATTGCTTGATAATTTAATAAATTAATTTGGAAAATTGTCTAGCTGTTCCATGAATCACACGTAATAAATGTGTAGATGTAAGCTTCAGTAGAGCTTTTAGTGCGACGCTGAGTCAGAATTTTCAATATGATAGGAGTGCATTTGTAGGTTCGTTCGTATCGGACTGCGACGCGCGGTGCGGCGATGCTCTCTACTATTCCATTGTTTGTGTACAATACTAGGGTTGCCTCCATTTCATCCGGTTTGACTTTAATTCATTCAAATGGGACATTTTTTTAGCAACAGCACAGTTTCGACAAAGAAGAGTACATAATATACCTCATTTTTTTACCCTATTTAGTATGAGTTTCGGTTCAACTTTACGTAATTCATTCAAATGGGACATTTTTTTATTGGCAACAGCACAGTTTCGACAAAGAAGAGTACATAATGTACCTCATTTTTTTACCCTATTTAGTATGAGGTTCGGTTCAACTTTACGTGGTTAAAAATTACAAAGGAATATAGCCAAATCTTTGAAACATGTCAATATTAGAAAGTCTTATTAAGTCACTAAAATATGCAACGTATTTGATACTAAAATGTATGTTAGCAGTAATATAATTTATCTTCATTTTAATTAGTTACGTTCTTAATTCAAACTATAACATTTAACTGAAGCTGATGGGATGTTGCTGTTAAATGCTACAAACGTATACTGATTTCATGTAAACAATACGAAGCGGGCGTGCATACTCGGGTGTATTAAAGCGGAAAATAACGCGCAATTAACACAGCGGCGCGTATCTGACGACCCTACATTTCTCCGTCTGACGGCAGACGCGAGTGAGGCGCGCGGCGGCGTTTGCGCCAGTGCGTTACTCCGCTTCCGAGTCGCCGCACATCCGTGGCCGTCGTTCGAATTTTAAAAAATAAAAATTTAAAAGTAAGCAAACTTTTTAAATTCCGTTCTCGACGCACGCACGACTTTTCGCGCCAAAAGTTGGAGTGAAGTGTTGCAGAACGTGTGATGTGGTGCCAGTTGAATCGTGTCAGTTTTGTTTGTGATTGTGATAAGAAATCAGCTGTTTAGTGTTAGCGGTTAACATAATATGTAAGATTTGGTCGATCTGTTGCACTGTTATATTAAGTGACATTATTTCATTATTTTTTATTCAACTGGCAAGGGGGATACAACGAACAGCAGTTTTTTTTTTTGGTATATAGTAGATTTTACGTAAAACATGTTCGCATTTAGAAGCTATAAAAATGAAATTACATTTTGACTTGGAGTAATCACTGGATTTGACCTATTCCTGTTATGACGGACATCGGAGAAGGCTATGTAGAGCAAACTACAGTTGACGGTCTGATGACGACTATACATAGCAGTTTACGGGGTCTCGGTATTCATTATAGATAACACATTAAGCCTTTTCTTGCGCTTACTTAAGTACATTTAGAAATTGTTATGTGTTCAAAATAAGAAATCAATAAATGAATCTCTCTTGATCACATTAAAGCTTTAATTCTGAAATATTATTTTACATCTTGGGATAAGGTCTTATACCAATGAAATTTTATTTTTTATTATTTCATTAGCGTGAGTGAAAATAAAGTAATAATAAGGATATTTTCCTTGATTTTTTTCCTGTCTCCAATTTTTAATAATAAACTGACCGTTAACACGTTTAACTATATGTGGACCTTACAACGACATAATTCTTATTTGGCTTTAATAAACCATAATGAATGGCGAGAAATGAAGAATGTAATTAAAAATGAAAAATTATGTGCACGTGTACAAAATAATCCAAAAGAAAATAGTCTTACGCAAAATGTTACGAATGCTAACTCGAAACAACTCTATTATTTACCACTATTATTACCAAGAGTAGTCGAATGGCTGTTTAAATTTATGCTCATTCAAAGCCTTGTGATATTGAATTCATTGACTAAAAGAGCTATATAAAAGTAAGTTGAAAAGGAATTAAATGATCCTATACGGAAGTCTGTCACCCAGATTGGCGATGTCATTAGAAATTGTTAAGTAAAAAATACCCATAATCAACTAAGATGCATTTCCTCGATCTTAATATTATGAACACGATGAACCTGTTTTCATATGCACTTAAAGTTAAAATCGAAAGGGAAAGAAAGTTTAGATAGAAATAGAAAGTTTATATCTGTTTTTATCTTTTATATATCTGAAAAAGGTACGCACTAATACCATATGTTTTTTTCAAATATCCGTCTGTGCTAAACATGTTTTTGGAAATATTTTGACGTAGGAAACATCTTCCTAAACTATAGAAAAGGAAAGTAAACTTCTTTTCCTACTCATTTCCCTATTAAATCCTTAATATAATCCTATCTCATCCTACCCTTTAACCTGTTTTATCCAATTTCCAAGGCTGGCAACGCACCCGAAACTTCGGATGTTCTGTATGTCCATGGGCGACGGGATCACTTAACATCAGATGAACCGTCTGCTCGCTTGCAAACCTTTCCTATAAAAAAAGACCAAAAAGTTGTAAGAAATAGGTGCATTTTTAAGTAAAGGAAAATTACACAGATGAATATCTAAGCAATCAGTATTGTTGTGCGATTTGTCGAGGAAAGCATCGAGTATCATATAATATTATTTAAAACATAAAATAGTAATATCCTTGCTTGTAATATCCTGAGTTGATACGAGAATGTCTAACTCCACCTTTCGAATGCTTTACCTACCTTTACTTACTTCACCGCCAGGCAGCGCTTTTGCAACTACTCTGATATTGCGAGAGATGGTAGACGGTGGTGATGGATAAATCTTAGTCCACAAAAATATTGCCTACGCTTCGACAACCCTGTGGATGCTGTATATCGCTAAACATAACCTTTTTATACATAATATTGTGAGTTTTTTTAATACGTTTCTTTGTGAAATATTCCATCTAATTTTGTGGTATCGCTTACGTTAATTTTGAATTTGTTATTATTTTTACGGGATAATTTTAGATTTTCTCCCGGTATCCTGCTCCCCTGTCCCTGGTCTTTCAGTATTTCAGGCTTTAATGTTGCAATATATTCCTGTTAATAGATACATACATATAATAGATTTGTACATATCATAGACAGACTTTTTATTAAGTAAAGTAGTTTTTTTCTGGATGTAAAGTATTCTATCGTCTTTTTTGCACCGCTGACAATTTGTATTTAGAATTTTATCATGATTGGTTGAGTAGTTGAAAGCGTAACAAATAAACAAACTAACATTCTATCGAACTTAGTAATTATTTCAAATATACAAACTTCCATTCGATAAGTTCGAATGGAAGTTTGTATATTTGAAATAATGATTCCGCAAGAGTAAAAGTTTCGTACAATTCTCAAATAAACAAACTTTCATTCGAACTTAGTGATGATTCCACAAGAGTAAAAGTTTCGTACAATTCTCAAATAAACAAATTTTCATTCGAACGTAGAAATGATTCCGCAAGAGTAAAAGTTTCGTACAATTCTCAAATAAACAAACTTTTATTCGAACTTAGTAATGATTCCGCAAGAGTAAAATTTTCGTAAAATTCTGAAATAAACAAACTTTCATTCGAACTTAGTAAGGATTCCGCAAGAATAAGTTTCGTAATTCTCTAGAAGTAATATTTGAGCTTTCAGCACTAATATGTAATGCACAATGTTTCGATGTTGCTCCACGCGACTGTGTTTTGTAAGCAAGCGAATACTTGCTTTTCACATGTTCACAATTAATTATAGAACATCCGGTAAGCGCGGAACGCATATTGTACCCCGTGGGCGTCGCCAAGGCAACGTTCACACCAATTTTTAATTGCCGACGGCGGATTGTGTGTTCAATTGTGGATAATGGCCGTCACTGCAGTATTATCTATTGTTCCCAGCATTCTCTTCAAGTTTTTCGTTAGAAGCGCGTGCAATAAAGTTTCTAATTATGACAACAATGATGTTTCTAAAACATTACCGAGTGGTTAAAACTATTTACGACTTGGAACTATACTAATGAAGCTGGAGAGTTTGTTTGTTCAAACAACCTGCTAATTAAGTAAATATAGGCTATATAGCAGGTTGTTATCAAAAATATTGAAAACGGCTTTAACAGGTTCTCGTCAAAATATGTGAAGCCGTTTCTAATCTCGTCTTGTCTTAAATTCGTATATATTTCGATAAGTACAAGATTTACTCGTATAATCTATAATATCCATATTAATATTATTAATGTGCAAGTTTGTATGTTTGTTTTTCCATCACGCAAAAACGGATGAATGGTTTTGGATGAAATTCAATATACATAGTTTATTCGCTAGAATGGATTTTGGACATATAAAAAACGAAGCGGGTGAAACCGCGGGTGGCATCTAGTAGCAAAATATATAGAAACCGATATCTATCGTAGATAGTTTACCAGGTGGTAAAACCTAATACATATACCTAGTGACGCACTTATTAAGCCTTCGGACCGGTGAGGTAGGTACCACTGCCCTACACAAAGCCAGCATAAAATAAAGCATGCCCGACTTGTGGAATTACCAGAAGGCCATCCTACTCTCTTCTTCTTTGACACTTTTCCCTTCCGAAATATATATTCCAAATATGTTTCTGACCCTTCTTACCCAATGACCTATGCTATCAAATATCCAAGGCTGGCTACGCACCCTTAACTTTTCAGATGTTCTAGGTATTCAGGTGAATCATCTGTTTGCTTGCAAACTTTTAACTGTAATGTAAACTGTATCAAAAGAGCGTATTTCACATACAATAGATAAAACTACATCGAAAACTTATAACCAATATTATATCAATTTTTCTTATTTCCCTAACTCGTTTCTGATTAATGTTTGGTCACCCTAACAATTGACCACTCGTTAACACCAAAAAGCACACGTCCATCGAAAACGCATAAATCTCACGCGATCGCCGCATACGGGACATAGATGAATCGAAACAAAAACATTCCGTTACCGCCCCAAAACGCTAACTGTTCAATCAATAACCGTTCTCATGGTTTAGTTACGCAAGAAACTTTCGTACGTTGCATAAAAGTGTCGTGCGGCGTCGCCGTTTCGCGCCAAAACTATTAGATTGTATTTTTAATCTGTGCACCGTAATACACTTCCTGTTGCCAGATGCAGCCGATTCCGGTATATGCGCGTATCGATTCGGTGTCTATTAAAAGCAGCCGTGCAATGCAGATGCGGCCTACGTGCATTTTAATTATATCGCTTTAACGAACACGTCGCTGATGTACTCATAATTTTTATTTCGTGTTCATAAAAGTATTGCAGACAACTTAATATAACACCTGAGTGTTTAGTTTTTTTTTGTATAACTTAACATTTCCTATCCTTATTAATATCCATTTCTATCGTCTTCCCACCGACACGGTGGGAAGACGATAGTAATAGATACAACTAGTAGGTAGATGTAGAAAAATTTGTAGTTAAAACAAGAAAAATTACAATAAGAAAATTAGAACTAAGTATTTTAAAATAGAATAAGTAATAAGTGTAATC